>JARYZH020000090.1:0-275000 GCA_030021035.2 Notholithocarpus densiflorus | reverse complement strand
AAGATTTTCTTGTTTCTTCATTTGGGTATTCACTGTTTTTTCATTACCTTATTCTTTTGCTATTTTGTGATTTTAATTCATCTGGGTTTTCATTTTCACCTGCCATTCTTTATTCTTTGCTGTTATATACCGAACATTCTAATTACTATTTGACTTTTTTTTTTTTTTGTTTTTGTTTGTTGGAATATTTCACTATGCAGTATGTATTGGTTTCATTTGAATTTCACTTTGAAATGATTGTTCATGAATTGAAATTCTGATTATATATCACAATTTGCTACTTTGTTTTTTTGTTTGTTTGGTATATATGAATTGGGTTCTTTAACAATCAGAATGTTGATTTAGTATTTTTGTTTCTATGCTTGTCTAGATTTTCTGTTTCTCAGCTACCAAATAGAGGGTAATACATATTATTATTCAGTTCTTTTACACTTTTAAGGTTCAATAATAATCTGGTGTTTCAGCTGTCATTTCTCAATCGATTTAGTTCTTTTTTTTTTCCAAGATTTCAAACATTACAGATGCACTTCTGAAAAAACTTTATATGTTGATGATTTATATGTTTCTGATTTTAGTTTGTATCATGCAGGTGTCTTGAATTAAATAGGAGATTTTGGATTCTTTTTGACCAAAAGGATTTCGAGTATAATACACTTTGTTTAATTTGATAGAAGAATTGTATTGATGGGAACTTCTGACGCAGTTCTGCAAGTTTTGTCTGGGGCTGTACCTCGTCTATTTCATAGTGACTCATGTTTTAGCACGTCGGATTCGATATATGCTTCTAAATTCCGTTTAAAATGTTCGAGGAGAAGGGCCTCAAGGTATCTGCAGTTTCTCAAGTGTTCAAGTGTGCTGCAGTATGGAGTTCGTGGGATAGAAAGTGGTGTTCCCAATAAAAAAGCTGATCCTTCTTCGCTTCAAATTTGCAAATGCCAAAAATCCGAGAGTGTAAGTGGGGTAACTACGGAAGATGGAAATGGGGCATGGTTTGTTGACAATGCAAAGAACTTAAATCCCATTAATGGTATGGTGAATGCGCCAAATGTTCTGGAGTTTCAGGATCTTCAACATTTGAAACAAGAAAATGAGGGTTTGAAATCTAACAGTGCAAATGGTGCACAAAGAGATACCTTTCACAAGATTAGTGTTGATTCCATTGAGGATGAAGCATGGGACCTACTCCGGGAATCTGTGGTGTATTATTGTGGTAGTCCTATTGGAACAATAGCTGCAAAGGACCCGACAAGTTCCAACACGTTGAATTATGATCAAGTTTTCATACGAGATTTTATACCTTCTGGTATAGCTTTCCTATTGAAGGGGGAGTACGATATTGTTCGGAACTTCATCCTTCATACACTTCAGTTGCAGGTAATGCAAAGGACTATATAATACCAAACGCTTTCTGGAGAGAAATCAACCTATGAAGTTGTTCCATAATACTCACTGCTTAACAACGGAAACAATTCATTTACCTAGCTTGTTTTGTCAAGTTACATTATGTTCACCATTGGTTGATTCACATATTAATTTAATTCTGTGTTATTTGTTTTCCTCTCATATTTCTTGATGTCTTTTTTGCTTGTGTGGAAGTATACTAAATGTAGTTTGTGTGCCACTGAATTGTGTTTATAGAATTATACATGTGATATGTGTGTGTGTGTGTGTGTGTGTGTGTGTGTTTAATGAGGGTGTCTAGAGCTTTTCAAGCACCTGACTATTTCCTTGGGTGTGTGAGAGATGCATTTATTCAATTAGTAGTTGTTATAGTAGATTGTAATTTATTTTTTTGGAACCATCTACTTGAAACTTTCTTTGCATGCAATTGTTGAAATGAACTTGCTGACTTGATTCTGTAATGAAACTTTCCTTATGTACAACTGTAGATATGATAAATATAAGACAATTGCTTATTTATATGTAAATGTGTGAATGTCAGTGGCTTTGCAATACAAAACTCTGTCAGATTTTATTTATTTTTAAAACATAATATCAAATAGATAGCTTATACATGTACATTCTGCTTATATGCAAATCTTGGTTGCAAATTCAAAATTGATGCCCATTTGAGAACATTACTTGTAAGAGGTTGGTATCTTACTAACTATCCTTATAAGATGATTAAGTGCTTGTTTTTTTTATGTATTCATCCTATTAATTACCCATGGTGCCATGAACTGCAGAGCTGGGAGAAAACAATGGATTGTCACAGTCCTGGTCAAGGGTTGATGCCGGCTAGTTTCAAGGTGCGTACAGTTCCCTTGGATGGTGATGATTCTGCAACAGAAGAGGTATTGGATCCTGACTTTGGAGAGGCAGCAATTGGCCGTGTTGCACCAGTTGATTCTGGTAAATATTTTTATCATCAGCTCAACTGGATTTCTTTAAAAGAAAATATTTTCATTCATTAGTTCCTTCTGGTGCTGAATCTGTATTTGTAATATTATGTCAATTTCAGGATTATGGTGGATTATTTTATTACGTGCCTATGGAAAATGCTCTGGGGATCTGTCTGTTCAGGAGAGAGTTGATGTGCAAACAGGAATTAAAATGATTTTAAGGCTATGTATTGCTGATGGTTTTGATATGTTCCCTACGCTATTAGTGACAGATGGTTCCTGCATGATAGATCGGCGAATGGGAATTCATGGTCACCCTTTGGAAATACAGGTATATCAGATGTCATATCATTCTTCCATGGTCACTTACGTATAATTTACAGAAGACACCATGATTTTGGATCATGAAGCAATTGCTTGTGGCTGGAAAACTTGGAGGAAGAGAGGACAAAAATCATTGAATGATTTCTATTAATTACTTTTTAGAAATATCTGGATTTTTTGGTGTCACTGGGGTATGAAAATTGATATTTTGTTATAGTAATTAATGATTAGTAATAAAGAAAAAGCATAGCTCGGTTATTGGAAAGATGTTGATGAACTTTTAAATAATTCTAATGGAATAAAGATTATAAAACTTGACATGGATATAGGAGTTGGGAAGGGTAATTGAGGTTGAAAGATTAGATTTTAAGCTTGTTGAGGCTTGTCATTCCACAAAGGAATTCAAAAGCGTTACCTAGTGCTAACAATTTTGTATTATCAACAAACTAACAAAAATACAGTGTACTGACGAGGTTAAAAAGGTTCTGTTGATCCTTAAAGGAGAAACACTGGTTTCTTGAGAATAATTTTGGAGTGTTAGGGATTTGGTTGATGGTTACTTGTTTTGTAACACTGGAAATGAGGTTGAAGAAGATCATCTCTTACATAAAATGAAATTATTGGTGATCAGGTTATGAGGTTCAGACAGGCGTTAAGTTATGTTATATTAGGACAATGATGTAAGATCATAATATGCAAATGACAAAAATGTTGTTAAGGATGAGTGGGATGAAACTTGAGCATCAAGATACCAAACTGAATGATGGAGATCCTGACCTAGGACATCATGTATTGCCAAATAAAAATAAGTAAAAAATAATTTTGTTGTGTTTTATGCAATACAAAGATGATTGCTTTGTCTTGGTAATGGATCTGTAATTAAGGTGGGGACACTTATCCAAGAAGTTAGGAGATGTGTTTGCATTAAAGGAGCCTAGATGTTGAAGATGATCTTAGCCATGATAAATACCTTTTTGTTATTGGCATTAAACTCCATTTTTATCAGTGCTTAAGTGTCAAAAAATTATCTCATGGCCTATCTCAAGCCTAGAAGGAGGGTTGTAGTAGGTTGATGGCTAGTGTAAAATTTAGTCACTCTATTATGAATTTTAACAATATATGTGGCTAAGCTCGATTAGCATGTTGAGGATTTATAGCCCCAGTTTTGGAACTAAAGCTTTGTTGTTGTAGTGTTTTTTAGGAGTCTTTTCAAAATTTTCCAACTCTAATAATTGGTTTTGCTGGCTTATTTCAACAATTTCATCAGTCATCCTTTTGCCTTTGCCTCCCCTTTTGTTTTTGCTTTGTATTTTTTGGTGTGTTTGTGTGTTTTTTTAGGGGGGAGGGGAAGGGGTAATGGCTTTTGACTAGTTAGCGGCTCTATTGCAGCATGTAGAGATGTGAACTTATCTTGCTTCCAACCATGCATAAGGTAATAGTATATTTTGGACTTAATATGATCCGATACATACTCTAAAGTTCTTTGGAGATCATTGTGGGCGTTGAGTTGAACTTGAGAGACGATTTCTTGTCTGGTATTGTTGTAAATAGGATAAGTCTGAATATGCTGGTTATGTTTTGGGCTATAAATGATAGGACAGTGAAATATATTTGCTTTTCATGGAATTATTAAATCTGATAGATTACTTATAGGCTTTGATTGTGGAGAGATTTATGCATGCACAGAAAAATAAGTTATATATGTCGTATGATGTCTAGGTAATTTCTCTCTCTCTCTCTCTCTCTATTTATTTATTTATTATTTAAATAATAAAGATTTATTAATATTGAAGAAAGAGACACCGAAGTATAGGGGGTATACAATCAAATACAGAAATTGCATAAATCAAGTAAATCAAGAATAGAAAACAAAGAATGGTTTCTCAATGCTGGCAACTAGTCCATTAAGGTTCTAAAAAAGAATAACTTGAGATCTGGCTTAGATCTCTCATTATCTTCAAAACACCTGCTATTTCTTTCCCTCCAAAGACACC
This sequence comes from Notholithocarpus densiflorus, assembly GCA_030021035.2. Classification (NCBI taxonomy): domain Eukaryota; kingdom Viridiplantae; phylum Streptophyta; class Magnoliopsida; order Fagales; family Fagaceae; genus Notholithocarpus; species Notholithocarpus densiflorus. Next base: position 270,340 of record JARYZH020000090.1, on the reverse strand, counting down.
ACATCAAACAATGGGGAACAACCATCCATATATGACCATTTCAATGACGACAAATTTGTGTCTCTTTTTAAAATTCCTAACAATCTAGAGGCCACTTGAGCAAAAAGAACAGATTAGAGACAATGTCAGAGGGTTGGCTACTATTGATTTGATTATTTGCTTAAATCAGATGCTTAGAGACTAGAGAAATTGTTGCAGTTCAATCTGTTCATGTGCTAGTAGCATTGGAATGATTTCAGGGATAAAATCTTAAATCTTATGGATTTTAAAAAAGAGAAAAGTGGAAAAGAAAAATAATCGGATTTCCCTAGTAATGGCTTTGGACTTCAACTTTTATTGTTGGTGTAAAGATTTGGTTTGGATTGTTTCTAATCAAAAAAAGAAAAAAAAGAAAAATTAAAAAGAAGATTTGGATTAGATTCTTGGAGCCAAAATTTGGTTTGCAGTGGGAATAGCTAATCCATGGACGTTGCAGTTGTGAATGAGGTCTTCATTGGTGGGGCTTTTTCGTAGCTGCTTCAGCGTTTAAAAGCTCAATCTCTCTTTATCTCATCTAGTAAGCTAAAAGTGTTTGAGCTTTTTGTCAATTTTGTGAAGTGGCTTGTCCTTTTTAAGAGACTTTTCAGTTCAGTGCAACGTTACTGACACAAGACAATCAGAACAATTGAACAGTAAAATTGAAAGACAAGAAAATAAAGGGGTAAAACCACTAGGAGTTAGTACCAAGGGTTGGCTGGAGTGGACACTAGACCAAAGAAATCAAAAGGCTGTTTTTTTCATTCATAAAAAATCTTCTCCAAAAGGAGTACAATAGTTTGCTTATAGAGGAAAACTAAACCATAGTTCTAATTGGTGTAGGAAACTCTAATTGCCTTATTACAAGAATAACCTTACTACCATATATTAAAATACTAATAGCCTAATAAACTACTAGGACCTAAAACATGAAAATACAATTGACTTGCAAAAATAAATAATACTAAATTAAATAAAAATCTCCTTGTGTCTCCCTCATCATTTACTTTGGAAAGAGACTGAGCTTCTCATATTTTAAAAAGTTTCAGACCTCCTAAACTGGTCCCAAGTCTGGTACAATGTCTTACAGGCTTTGAGCCTGCTTGAGGCTGTTGGTTAAGTTGATATAGATAATATCCTTTGCTCTCACTTTTAAATCTCTTGCTCTCCGGAAATTCAAATTGAGCTGCTTCACATTAAGAAAGAGTGGAGTTTATTAAACTAATGATCATAATGAGTTTTTGGGGGAGCTTCTTCTGTGCTCCAATGGGCCTACCCAAGGTCCAAAGAAAAAGGTTTATGAAGGTATACTGTATATATGATGGCCAAGCCATTAGCTAGATATAAGGAACCTTAGGTGAACAAACACTATGTTTGATGCACAATTGATATGCTATATTGGGATAATTTCTTTCAGAATTGTTAGAGCTGCTACTTAGAAATTGTTCTCTGGGAAAGCATGAAATGTTGTAGTCAATGACGATAGGAGTGCCCAAATGGTTAATGACATTTGCTTGTGCTCATTTTGGTAAAGGTTATAATATACCAAATCTTGCAATTTTACCTGTCTTTTTACCTTTCCCCTGGTGCTAAAGTCAGTTTCACCTGAGCATGCAAGAAAAAGAGTTAAGTAGTCTGATGATGATCTTTTTGTTCTTGTAGGCACTTTTTTATTCAGCGTTACTTTGTGCTCGTGAAATGCTTGCGCCTGAGGATGGATCAGCTGATCTTTTGCGGGCACTGAACAATCGTCTAGTAGCTCTGTCATTCCATATTAGAGAGTATTATTGGGTTGATATGAAAAAACTAAATGAGATTTATCGTTATAAGACTGAGGAGTACTCATATGATGCAGTTAATAAGTTCAATATATACCCAGATCAGATTCCTCCTTGGTTGGTGGAATGGATGCCCAATAAAGGTGGCTATCTAATTGGAAACTTGCAACCAGCTCACATGGATTTTCGATTTTTTTCTCTAGGAAACTTGTGGTCTGTTGTGAGCGGTCTGGCAACAATGGATCAATCACATGCCATATTGGATCTCATTGAAGCCAAATGGGCAGATTTGGTAGCTGGTATGCCGTTTAAGATTTGTTATCCTGCTCTTGAAGGTCAGGAGTGGCAGATTATCACAGGCAGTGATCCTAAGAACACGTAATGTATCATGTATCTTGCTTCTAAATGATGATATACTTTTTCTTTGACTTTGTCGTTTCCTTCATGCCACAGTTTCTCTTTTTTGATACAGGCCTTGGTCCTACCATAATGCAGGTGCTTGGCCAACTTTGCTCTGGCAGGTTAGTTCTTGTGGTCCAGTTAGGAACACTCTTAAATATGTTGTTTGTTTCATTTTCTTCCTGAAGAGAGAAATTAGTTTTATTAATATAGTCAGTCCAAAAAAAGAACAGGGGGTGGGGAATGCACATAAGGTGTTATAATTAGTTACAGTTTTGAGGAGTACTCATGTCACTTTCTGGAATTCAAGGTTGTCTGGTCTTTCTTGATGAAATGCAAGTGGTTGGAGGACCCATTATCTATTATGTATCAGTATGGTCACTTTTTTTCATAATATCTGGCCCTATTTAGGAGCATCCAACTAACAATCACTGGTCTAATCAGATGACAATAACCACCTGGACTGTTCTGAATGTCTTGTGTATCTTTTTAACTTTCTGCAGATTGTATACACATCAGGATGGATATGCATAATCAATCGGGAAAGTTTTAACAAATTATTGATAAATAGAAATAAAGTTTTAACGCATTCAAGATGTCTTTGCAGCTCACAGTTGCATGCATAAAGATGGATAGGCCAGAAATTGCTGCTAAAGCTGTTGAGGTTGCTGAGAAACGCATATCACAAGACAAGTGGCCTGAATATTATGACACTAAAAGAGGAAGGTTCATCGGAAAACAATCACACCTGTTTCAGACCTGGTCAATTGCAGGATACCTTGTGGCAAAGCTCCTGCTTGCTGATCCAAGTAAAGCCAAGATTCTTATAACTGAAGAGGATTCTGAACTTGTCAATGCCTTCTCTTGCATGATTAGTGCGAACCCAAGAAGAAAGCGTGGTCGGAAGAATTTGAAACAGACATATATAGTATGAGTATTCTATAGTCATATTGACTAGGTGCCAGACAGTTTACCTGCATGCATATAAATCTGGGTTTAAGTATTTGCCAATTAACATTTTAATCTATCAAAGTTCTATGATTCTTTGATAATTGGCCAACACTATGATAATTCTTTATTAAATGGGGTGGGAAAGCTGAACTTGTTGCAAAGGCCTTTCATGTGATATTTAATTGTAAAGATTATGTAGCCTAATTTAGGAAATTAGGTGGTACTTAATTACTCTATTGAACACACAGACTGTAATTTTAAACTTCTATGTATCATAAATAAAATTAATTATATTGTCTTTGGGATTCCACTTTGAGTCAAGACAGTCATAATTTATTGATTGTCATACTGTTTTGGATTGGTTAATCGTTTTTCATAAGATTGTGATAAAGGGCAAGTTGAGTAATCCTTTCCTTTGTATGCTCATCTATTTTACTTCTCCAATTATGCAGGGACCCATATTCATGGTCTTCTATATTGCAGGCTTAAGCAGTTTTGACACATTGTTATAAAAAAAAAGAAAAAGAAGAAGAAGCAGTTTTGACACAAAATGATGTTACACAACTTTTTTCAAAACTATTAAGTTGGCAAGTTATTGATTCTCATATTGGACTATCATTGACACCACTTTGATATCTACATTAACAACTTGTCACTTTAACATATTTCAGTTGTGAAATATGTTGTGAAAAATATTTTGACTCTACATTTATTGTTAACAAATTCTCTATATAGTACGTTCATTGTAGAATGCAAATTTGGTTGTATTACTTTATTTGATGATTTCATCTATTCAATTTATCAATTAAGCTAATCAGATTTCTGAGATCTCGTATCATAATCATTTAATTAAATTTCTGAGCAACTTGGTAATGCAAAAATATGGTTAATATATATTTCATTGAATATTTTAAACAACAATTAATTTTGATACAGTTATTTTAAATTGCAGCATATAGAACAGGAAGGCAAGAATAAAATGCCACGAAATTAACAATATGCTCAGTAAGGAAGCCAAGTTGAATCATGTGAATAGGAAACTAAATTTAAATAAAAATTCGTTATTCCACATTAAAAAATGGTATAATCCAATTAAATAAATTTTTTTTGAAGATGTTTTCCTTAATTATTAGTTTAATTTTTTATCATAGTTTCTTTCTTTACTGACATTTTATGTTTACTCATATACCTATCTTTGGGTATGAATATGATTGCCACATTTGGTCTGCCATATATCATTAAATTCTCACATTGTAGCTCCCACATATTACTGACATTGTTAGAGTCTTACAGACACTATCAATTACTCGTGCTATGCATGGTCGACTCACATTCTCCAGTAAATATTATATTGTCATTTAAAATTCATTACTATTGTGGTTGACCATTCGTCTTATTAAAGTTAATAACTCATTTTGATTACTCTCTCGCCCCATTAATATGAAGAGAAATAGGATTCAAGACTGACCCTTTGTTTGAATAGTTGGGTTCTGAGCCAACCACAAGTGTAATTCAAGGAGCTCAGAGTCAAATTTAAATTTTCAAGCTTTTATTTTTTATTTTTTTTGCACTACATAAAAATTTCACTTATGATACAAACATTTTTCTTTATTAACTAACATGAACATAAACATATATACAAACATAAATATAAACAAACATATAAATTAAATATTGAATGAGAAGTGGGTTCTATTTAACTCAGTTGGTAAAATTTCTTGCCATAAAAATAGGAGATATGAGATTCGAATCCCCCCCACGCCAACAAAACCAATTAGTGTTTTAGCCTAATAATAGAGAGCAACCATCATAGAGTGGGCACCATAAATATTGATTTTGTCAAGCATTTGTATTAGAGAGTTAACATTTTTAGGATCATTGCCATCATTTTCTTAATCTCATGAAACATAATTTATCACGTTCTTGACCTCATTATCTATATCAAATGTATAAAGTGTAGCAAATCTAGTCTAACAATTTTGTCGAAAAAGAAACACATGAATTACATGAAAGTAAATAAAATAATATATAAATTACAAACATACATCTCATAAAAAATTCTCCATTCAAATAACAAGTACAAATCCATAATTGTTCAAAACTAATAAGTGAATAATGCAATAAAAATGAAAATATTAAAAGGTCTACAAAATAGCATGATGTTCAATAATACATGAAAGTTATATTATATCCTTCACTAAACTTGAAAGCATAAGTATTGGAAGATCATTCATTATCCAAGCCAGTTTCCTCTAGCTAAGAGTCACCTTTCTCCTCAAAGTCATCTTGTGTAATTATTCACACACTACGATCTCCTCCCTAACATTGGTCTGCAATATTTTAGATTAAATTGAATAAATATACAAAAATTATAACTACACAAATTTTTATATTTACAGTAAATAATAAAGAATTAACTAAAATATATTTATTTAAAGACATTAACACAATCACCACGATAAAATGACAAAACATCAAAAATAAATCCTTACTACCGACACAAACATTGCATTTATCATAAATCCTTATTACTGTTAAGAACCTTGTAGTTCTCCTGTGAATGAGAACTACCAAAAATCATCCATCATCACAACAAGTCACATAAAATTATATATGCATCAAGAATAGCAATTAATTGAAAACTGTAATGAGCAAATTAATTTATCACTAATTTCAACAACCTTAATAAAATAGAAAAAAAATCAATGTTGGTTATACTTGAAAAAAATTATATATGTAACATTAGGACTTAGAGAGACTCACTCTCTCTCTAACTCTAAAGTAATTCTCCCATTCCCCATAGAATTTGTTGATGCATTGATGCAGGTATGCTTTTATCTTTTTTTTTATTTACATATTTGTGCATCCAATTCAATTCTCCATGCATCTCTAACATGAATTTTCTTTTGTTTTTGGATTTTTATTTATTTCATTTCATGTAAACATATCATAATTGTTTGTTTTTGTGCATATTTTGATCATGTAAATGTATAATACACATGATAAAATCTTAGATCTGTTATTCTATGTTAATTAAAAATTAAATCTAAAAATTATTTTCAAAATCTCTACAGTTTTCTAAATTGAAAACCAAATCTGAAAATTATTTTCAAAACCTCTTCTGTTTTCTAAATTAAAAATCAAATCTGAAAATTATTTTCAAAATCTCTATTGCTTTCTAAATTAAAAATCAAATCTGAAAATTCTTTTAAAAATCTCTTTTTTTTTTAAAATAAAAAATCTGTTTTGAAATTTTATTTTGAAAATTCATTCTTTTTTATTTTAAAAAATCAGATTTGAAATTATTTTCAAAACCCATTCTATTTTTTAATTAAAAAATCAGATTTGAATTTTCTCTTTGAAATTCATTCTGTTCTTTAATTAAAAAATCGGATTTGGAAATTTTGTTAAAAATATCTTCTATTTTCTAAATAAAATATCGGATCTGAAATTTTATTTTGAAAATTCATTCTTTTTTATAAAATCAGATCTGAAAATTCTTTTCAAAACCCATTCTGTTTTTTAATTAAAAAATCATATTTGAATTTTCTCTTTGAAGTTCATTCTGTTCTTTAATTAAAAAAATCAGATTTGGAAATTTTGTTAAAAATCTCTTTTGTTTTCTAAATTAAAAAATCAGATTTAAAAATTCTTTTCAAAAGATCATTCCTTTTTTTATTTTAAAAATCAGATTTGAAAACTCTTTTCAAAATCAATTCTTTTTTAATTTTAAACATCAGATCTGAATTTTTTATCAAAAATTTATTTTGTCTGTTAATTTAAAGATTAGATTTGAAACTTCTCTTTTGAAAATTCTCTTTAAATTTTTCCCCTCTAATAATGAAAGTGGATCTGAAAATCTTATTTTAAATAATTTTTTATTCTGTAATTTCTCTTTAAAAATCCTTTTCCTATAACTAAAATTCAGATTTAATTTCTTCTTACATAAGAGCAACAGATCTAAGATTTTTGTATGTTAACCAACTATAGATCTAGGAATATTAATACAACAAGCTGCATATCAATTTTTTAAGCGTATTTAAATGGTCATTTAAAGTCTAAAAGACTAGACTCTGTTTAGGCAGAATGGATGCCTAACACCTTTCAATTCTGTAACCTAGCCCCCGAGTTATAGATTTTTGGTTCGTAGGATAATGCTTTGTCTCTTTTTTAGATTGTAACTAGGAAACAAAGTTTTTTAATTTTTTTACTAGATTGTAATCTAGGAAACGAAGTCTTGTAATTTTTTTTTACTAGATTGTAATCTAGGAAATAAAGCAATGTATAATTCTTTTCATCAAATTGTAATTCATTCAAATTAATGAGAATTTGTATTATTCAGATATGTATTTGGTATTTTGTAGTTTTTCTTATTTTTTATAATAAATATAAGTGGTGACTCCACACAATTCGAAAAGAGAGGTGCCAATGCCTAACTCTTTTTGGGAGCCAAGTTCCGGTCTCTCACAACTACTTATCAATGTTTTTGTGTTTTTTTTTTATTTTTTATTTTTTTATATAAAATTTTTAATTTTTAATTTTTTTTTAGTGTAGCCAAGCATTAAAAAATTAAATTAAATTGAGGACTTAGCCAAACAGCTGGAATTTTTCTTTTTTCTTGATATGTTTCTGCAATGTGCATTTATTTAGAGTTTATTGAACAATAAATTAAATTTTGAACCACTCCAGAAAAAGGATATATTTTCAAAAGAGTAATGCTACAGCCTCAAACTATTTTACAATATTTTTACAAATTGTTGATGTATTCAACTTCTTATTGGTTTTCTTTTAGGCCTATCATTAATATCACATTTTTATTTATCAATAATTGTTCATCACATCAACAGTTTGTAAATTTTTTTGTAAAAAAGTATATATCTCTAGCATTACTCTATATTGTTCTAAACGGCAGGGTTGTTTTAGCCGAATGTTCTCTAAAACTATAATGCTAAAATTAATAATCCTTTTACTCTTGGCCGGATGATATCCTCACCTCATGCCATGCCATGCCTTATAATACAGTAAGAAAAATATATTCAACAGTTTCCAAATCAAAGATGATATGATAGTGATTTTTTCCTTATTCTTTTTTTGTTGTGTGATGTTATGAATCATATGATAGTGATTTAATATATATATATATTTATATTTTTATATATATATATAATTGGAATAGAACTCTTTATTGTCTACTTTTTATTCTTCTAAAAACAACCCTATTATCTAATTCAAAATGAGTTACAGTAAGACAGATTAAGGATAAAAAGGTAAACTGAGAATTTTAAAATTAAAATTCTATAAAATTAGGATTGAAAAACAAATTAATTATATATAGATAAATTGTGAAATTTAAAATCTAAAAAATTATGACACATATTTGTACTTGTTGTAACTTGTAGCTTTTTATTTATTTATTTATTTTTGTGAGAAACCCCTAAAGAGTGGGGAAATATTATTGATCAATCATACTCAAATCAAAATTGTAAACATTAAGGATGTCAGGAGGAACATCCTCTATCTAAATAAGAAAATGATTACAAGTAGCTCTTTTAGCTAATCTATGAGCAACGCATGCAAAGGAACTAACCAATTTAATGTCCTGGAGTATATGTCCATATTCGGATAGGAGCATAGTATCACCATTAATAGCATTGATAATAGCTTCCGCATCACCTTCCACCACCAAACTCTCGAAACCCAGCTCTTGAGCAAACCAGAGAGCTCGACGTGCCATTAACACTTCCACCATCTCCACTGAAGCAGGCAATGGAATTTGTTGTGATAAGTAGCCATAACTAGTCCATGATCATCATGGATTATAATGCCGAGACTGTTAGGAATGTTATAAGCATATGGATAATAATTGTTGTATTGAGATTTAATTAGTTAGTTAGTTATAATTCCAAGCATGTTAATCACATTTAACAGATGTTGGAATTATTAATGCACATGGGAAATAATAGAACCAATAAGATGAGGTCATGTGGGCCAATGAGATTAGAGCTAGTCTCCTATAAATACATGATTGTAATTCAACATTAGATATCAATGGAAGAATAGACCAATTTCTTAGTGCATTAGTGCATCTCTCTCTCTCTCTCTCTCTCTCTCTCTCTCTCTATATATATATATATATATATATATGGAGAGTGACTACTTCGAATTAAGTCAATTTCCCTACAATTCCCATCAATACCCCTATAATTCCAATCCAATCCAATCCTATTAGGAGCCACTAGGTTCCTAACAGAGACCTGTAATGTTCTCCTTTGGAAACAAAGCACCATCAAAGTTTACCTTAACTGACCCGCTAGGTGGAGGGCGCCATCTAAGTGATCTTGCTGTCCTTGGAATTTTTGCATAAGTGGGGCGTAGTTTTTGGAATTCTTGAAGAGACTCACTTGCCATTGAATTGATCTGAGCCAACAGATATGATTCCTCTCCAACTCTAGTTTTGTTCCTCCACATCCATATCAACGAAACCATCATTGCAAATAGATCGAAGCAAGATTGGTCCTGCTGAGCTAGCTGTATGACATCAAGAACTTATTGCAACTTGCTGTGGCAGTCTTCAAAGTTGCAAATTGAGTTTGCCAAACCTCGGCCAAAACTGGGTAGGACCATAGTGCATGGACAGTATCTTCAAGTTCTAGTTTACATTAAGAGCTGAGAGTGTCCGTCAGCAACTTCCTCTTAACCAAGTTCACCTTGGTTGGTAAGGATTCAAACCCTGCACGCCATATGAGTGATCTGATGTGTGGTGGCACCTTAAGCTTCCATACACCCTTCATCATATTGGGATTAGGCACACTTGGCATATCTATTCCTTCATCTTCAAGCAGCAACTTGTGTCTGGATTTGACCGAATAAACTCCATCCCGATTCCTTGTATCGGGAAGCCAACGGTCTTGGTAAATCTTGACAGATGAGCCATCACCAATCCTCCACTTCATTCCCTTTCTGATAATCTCACGACCCTTAAGAATGCTTTTCGACACATAGGAACCCTTATTCTCCTTAGCATCAAAAATTGTCCTATGTTAGCAAGTAACCTCCATACCTGTTTAGCCAACAAAGTATCATTAAACTTTTGAAGTTCTCAGAAACCCATACCTCCTTCACACTTCGGTCTACTTAATTTACTCCATTTCACCCAATGAATTTTCCTCCTCTCAATTTGTTGGCCCCACCAAAACTTTCATATCATAATCTCAATTTCATGGCAAAGTGATTGAGGTAGTTTGAAGCAACTCATCAAATATGCTAGAATGGCCTGAACTACAACTTTCAAGAGAACCTCCCTTTTAGCTTGGGATAGGAGCTTTTCTTTCTATCCCTTGATTTTTGACCATACTCTCTCTTTAAAAGCAAACTGGCTTTTTTTTCTCCACCCTACAAACGAAGGTAGACCCATGTACTTTTCATACTGCTTGATCTCCAGAACTCCAAGCATATTTATAATGCTGGATTGAACATCTTGGGGGGTGGTCTTACTGAAAAATGAAGTTGTTTTGTCTCTATTAAGCTTTTGTCTCGAAGCTTCCTCATTGGTTCTAAGTAAACCTTGAATATGATGGCATTCTTGTGTAGTTGCCCTTCAAAACAAAAGACTATCGTCTGTAAAGAACAAATGTGTTAGCCTTAGTTCATTCTTGAATATAGAGATACCCCTAATGTTGCCCATTGTAGCATAAATAAACATATATATATTTATATATAATGTTTTAAAATCGATCTATTGGGCCCTAATGGCATAAAATCCAGCCATGTGGTCCATTCCCACTTTGCCGGCCCATTCCTTCCTTTCTAATTCCCACCCTTCAAAAACCTCTCCCTCTCATTCTCTCTTTTTTAGTTTTCCCCATTAGCCATTTGCTCTCCTTACACAAGGTGGCTCTCACCTCTCTTCTTCACCACTACCACCAACACCATCATGCAACCATGCGTCAACGACCTCGCTAACGATTTCGACAACCTCAGCACCAACTTCACAGCCACCACTACTATAAAAACAAAGCGTAGCACATGCTCAGGTTCCGAAATGTTAGGGTCATATTTTATTGTAATTGGCTAATCCTTTGACAAAATGCACTTTACTTGTAATTTGGTAGATTTAAGATAGGTTTAGTACTTCAAGAAACATGTGGTTCAAGTCAAGTATTAAAGGCATGAAGATTGGTCCAAAACAAGTGAAGAAAAGTTGTTCATTAAGTCTCAACAAATAGCTCGACAGATGCCTACTATTGAGACTTAATGTGAAGCTCGATAGATAGCTCGACAGTTGCTCGATCTATCGAAAATCACAATTTCAGAATTTCTAGATCTAAAATTCGGGTTAGTCTTGTGTATTTGTTTAGGCTTTCTTTTCTCATAATCCTAGACATATATAAGACTTATTTTAAGAGCCGCCACACACGGATACAGTGACCAAGAGACTTATTTTCTCTGTGTGAAGCTAGTACATTTGTACGCTATAGGGTTTTGTAACTGAGTGCTTCTAGATCTTCATTATTGATGAAGTGAAGAACTTTGCATCTAACAATATCTGTTCAAGTTGCTAGAGTTAGTCACGTACTTGGGATCCGTGCAAAGGGTTAGTCACAAATTGGAGGTTTGTGCATCAAAGGGAAAGAAGGCTACTTCAAGATCAAGTCCAATTGGGTATTGGAATAAAGGTTCAACTGTAGATTGGTATTTCGAGATAGGTCAGGGTAGTTGGTAAGATTCTTTATACTTGTAACCACTTGATTGTTGCTTAGTGGATTCTTAGGAGTGGTGACCTTAAAATCACCCAGAGGAATTTTTGCCTTGTGAGGTTTTCCCCATTTGTCAACAAATCATCGTGTCTAATTTATTTTTTTCTGCACTTAGTATTTTGGTGATTTGTTGGTACCTTCACATTTTGCATGCAAATTGAATCTAATTAATTAACTTGCGTAATTGAATAATTAACTGGGGTCAAGAAATCTTAACCCAACACGAAACAACAACATGAACAGCCACAACCAGCAGCAGCAGCATCGCTTCATCATCCTCCAAGCCCCATGCTCCCTCCCACAACCCATGTTGGGACGCAATCCAACATGGGATATCCAAAAACGCCACACTTGGCATCGGCAGTGATGACATAGGGAGCGTGTACCTTGTGGTGATAGTGGTGGTGGTGAAGGACAAGAAATAGTTGGTGAGAAGGAATAAAGATATATGGCAGGGCTAAGATTGAGAGAGACATATTGGACCACCCTTTTTTTGCTAACACTCCAAGGTGGTCTTTACCTTTTGACTGAGTTCTGTCCCAGACTCCCAGTGGTGACTCCGCGAACGCCTTTGGTATATATCTACTACATTAACAACTTTATTGTTTAGATAGTTGTGAAATATGTTGCAAAAGATATTGTTGCTCTAGATTTATGAATAACAAATAAATCCTTCGTATAGTTGGTCGCTTGTTGAATACAAATTAAGTTGTTTTACTTTAATTGAAGATTTCATCTATTCCATTAATCAATTAAGCCAATAAGATGTTAGCGACCTTTTAATTAAATTTCTACTAATGCAAATTGATGATGCAAAAAATCATCAATTGGGTCACTCATCCAAATCCAAAGTTTTGGAAGGTCTTCTCGAATTTGCACAAAAATGAAAGTTTATCAAAGTGACCTCCAAGTGTTCCCTCTTAGAAAAACCTTCTGTTCTTAAGTTAGTATCAATTTATGTATTTTATATAAAAATATTATTTTAAGGTCTTTTCTCATACCTTATCAAATGAGGAGGAATATCCTTTTTACAGTAGCCTGGTAGTTATTGTGCTCATAAATGTTTTTATTTAATTGTTAGTGTAACGGTCACTGTCTTGATGAGAATTTAAGGCATTTGAGTAATGGTCGCCATTTTTCTTTGATGTGCTTGAACAGTTACATCTTTTTATTTGGTGGCTTGCTAGCTGTCATTTTCCACTTATTAATTTTTCCTTACTCATCACAAAAATATGGTTCATAGATATTTTTCATTGAATATTTCAAACACCAATTACAGTTAGTTTGAAGTGCAGCATACAGAAACAGAAGGGAAGAAGAAAACACCATGACCACGAACAGGTGAAGAAAGAGGGAGAGAAGGGGAAAAAAAAGGTTAACAATATGTTCAGAAAGGAAGCCTAGTTGAAGTTGTATTCATGTGAATAGAAATCCTTACTAAGAAGTACGTAAGAAGTCTCTAATAAAAAAGCAATCAAAATTTAAATAAGCATTCGTTATTCTACAATAAAAATTGGTATAACCCAATTAAATGGTTTATTGTGGTTGGCCATTCATCTCATTAAAGTTGCTAACTCAATACCATTACTCTCGCCCCCATAAATATGAAGAGAAATAGACTTCGAGATCGATACTGCAGACTCTTTGTATGAATGGTTGGGTTTTGAGCCATATAGTTCAAGTGTAGTGCAAGGAGGTCGACATCACATATAATTTTCAAGCTTTCATTGAACTAAATTAATTTTTGGCGAAACTACAATGTTGGTTCCTCAAGTTTACCCTATGTGCGTAGTTGGTCCCTCAAGTTTGAAGCGAGCTCTATCCCCCTCCCCCTCTCAAAAAAAAAAGTTTGAAGCGAGCACAATTAGTCCCTCAAGTTTTAAAACTGAGTTGTATTAGTCCTTTTACTAACTGTCATTAACGGTGTTACTTACATGACTAACGGAACAATGACTTGACATTTTTTTTAATGATGTGGCATTTATTTTAATGACGTGGCATTTTCCTATTAAAAAAATTACAAAATAAATTTACACAAACAATATTTACAACCCGGATTCTCCCGTCCTCCTCCTCAATGTCTCATATGATATCATATCTCTTTCCTTCCTTGTTTAATTTATTTATTTATCACTATACATACATACAATTGATCTCTTATCTTGATTCTTTTGAGTTACAGAAACAACAGAAAGGGCCAAGTCCAACGCAACGCAATATAAAAGTTAGAAGCATGGTAGCAAGCTTGTTGTGTTCAAATCGAATAGTAGTACTACATAATAATCGTCTCACTCCCAGAGTAGAAAATCCATTATACCCAAGATCATTCCTATCCCAAGAAAAAAGAAACCCACGATGTGGTAAGTTTTGTGTGGTTGCTCTGACTGAAAGTTCTAAAGAGTCAAGCAACAAGAAGACTGAGGAAGAAGAAGAAAGTAAAATCCCTTTATGGGCTAGGCCAAATTCGGATGAGCCTCCTCCTTGGGCTCAGAATGAAAGTGCATCTCACCGGCGGCAACTCAATGCTTTGTACAATCAATAAAAAATATTTTTTAATTTGGTACTGGGTCGTAAATATTGTTTGTGTAAATTTATTTTGTAATTTTTTAATAAAAAATGTCACGTCATTAAAAAAATGCCAAGTCATTGTTCCATTAGCTATGCAAGTAACACTGTTAATGACAGTTAGTAAAAGGATTAATATAACTCTGTTTTAAAACTTGAGGGACTAATTGTGCTCGCTTCAAACTTGAGGGACTAATTGCGCACACAGGATAAACTTGAAGGATCAATATTGTAGTTTCACCTTAATTTTTCACTTACATATGATACAAACATTTTCTAGAGTTTGGGATGAAAAAGGTAGGGCTGGCTCAATAAATTTTGGGGTTAAAGACAAAAACTTTAAGGACCTAAGAATCAAGATTTTTTTTGCCATCGGTAGATTTAAAATGCCATTTTTCTTAACCTAGGATTGGTAATAAAATCAACTAGAAACAGGTGACTAATCACACCTTAGAAAAAACCAATGATTGGTAGAGCTCCACTTACCTTTGGTAATCCCTTAAAAATTTGGCTCGAGTTCCTGCCTATAACGCAAGAGTAGACTTACCTTCCTCCCACCCAGAGAGAGGCACCCGAAGCTGCGTGAACAACGCAACAACCATTGAGAGGGCCCGTGTGTGCTCAGGGCGTCGCCCGCCGACGGTGGTCGAACAAAAGGCCCACGGCGGCGGTGGTTTTCCTACTGCCCGATCGGGCGGGCGTCGGCGGGGGTAATTAGCACGTGTACCGTGAATCATATAGCATTAAGCCCCGCTAGCTAGATAATAATTCATGTAAAATAAATGAAATGTTAAATAGGCACATTAACTTTCACATTGCAATTGAAACTTTCATAATTGACTTGTTCATATGCTTACAATTAATCTTTAACTTTCACTTGATAGAACCATCGAATGAAAGAAATCTCAACAATCATCCTTGCTCCAATGAGCAACACAAAATAACTATTCATTTAATGGCAACATATGTTCCTCTCCGTTTTCCCTTAGCTCTTCAAGATATGTGTTCTCTATGATTTGTTAATATAATAAAATGGATGTCTTGCCTCAAGCTCATTACTGACCCAAACGCTGCAATCCATTAAAAAAACCAGCATTATTACATTCTAATTAAGATAAGAATAAACATTTGTAAATTCTTGGCACTAACTGACTAATAAAACATCTCCTTAATTTGTACGTGTCACACTTTTGGTGCATGTAACTCCAGTATAAATTACATGTCCATGTTAACAATCTTCGCAGGGGTAGAAATTTTTGGACGGAGGTAGGGGAAATTTGGTTCATGGATTTCTTTGAATTCTATTAGATTAATTGAAAAGAAAGGAAAAAAAAAACCACGAACCTCACTTTGTCGTTGCCAATAGAGAGTATTTTGGACGCAAAAGATGCATTGGCAGCGCTTTTATATAGTGAACTCCATTCCAGCTTCTGTGACATTGGAATTGTAATTATACTGTAGCCCTCCATAGACACAACATGCCTTTAACCCCTATCCTCAAATCCTACAAAATTAAATCATTAATCAACATGAGCGTTTGTGTAGTTGACTTGAACTAAAGCAAAAGTGAGTGACACATTTCATCAACCACAAGATTTGCATGTTCCAAATGGGAATAAGATGAATGTTTTGCAACATGAATCCACCTAAATATAATTATGCAACAATCATGTAGTCTAAACTATGAACCTGAAAACTTCATAGAAATTTGAATCAACAACTGTGGAAAAAGACAGCTAACATAATCAAAAGAGACAAAAAAAAGTACCTTTAATACAAAGGCCTTTGAAAACCTCTTCACTGTGGCCAAACAATTTGGGGTCGCAATTGCCAACAAAACCAAACCCAGGTTCCACTAATTAAAGCAAAAAGAGAGAGGATTTTCAAAACAAATTAATGCCATAAAATACCAAAAAATTATACATTGAACTGGAATTGTGAATTCAGAAAGAACAAAGTTGTCAAACAAAACAACATAGGGAAAACCAATTACGCATGGATAGACACATCTAAAGCGATTAGCCACAAATCCATTATATATATAAATCATGGGAGGAAAAGAGGAAAAACTCACCTTGAGTTCGTAGTGGTAAAAAATAGTGTGAGAGGAAAGAGAGATAGAAAATCTTAAAGGAATTTATTTCTAGGGGTGGCAATTGAAGCATCTGAAGAAGTGGAGGAGTCAGAGGTGAAAATGGACGGCATATTATTTATTATCATTAACTAATTCTCATTGTTTTACATAAGCTATTAATGATGGGCTTGAGTTTTTTTTTTACGATGTATGGTGTTTTAGTCGAAACTTTTTGCTATATATATATTGATTTAAATCTACCAACAAAATTATTTGTTTGCCCACTAATAATAACCGGTAATAACCTACAACTTATGATTTGTTATAAAAATATTGTCAACATCTTATGAAAATGTTAAGACATCATATTGTTGTCAGTCGTCACAATATTTTTTACAACTGTTGAGGTGTTGTCTTTACAAGTCAAAGTAAAATATAACAAAATTATGAAAACTTTGTGCCATTCTATTATGTTTCTAAAAATTGATTTTTGGGTTTAGTCAATTTTGTTGAGCCAAAATTCACTCACGATATGGTTTCCTGGGTCGATTTTTTTTGTTTGTTTGTATTTTTTTTACGCACCATTTAAAGTAAAAACACATTGTTTTACACACATACAAAACGAAACAAAAACTTAGGATTAAAACACTTATCATCCTTTATGTTTGGGGTAATTCACAATGACTCCTAAAACTTTAAAATCAAGCAATTTCTCTCTTAATATTTTGGAGAAGAGCAAATATGTCATATTGTTATTCTCTCAGTTAAACTCTAATGAAAGCTTATGATTCTTAAAATTTTTCATTGTGTAATGTCTAAAATACTCACTAAATTTTAACATCTCAAAATTATTTTTCATGTATTTTGAGTTTTAGATGGTAGTAATGTTTGGAAAGTTGAAATGGTGATATAAGGTGTTTTATTTGTTACCTAGAGAACATTGATTTTCTAGGTTTAAATCTTCAAAACTCATAATTTATCTAATGGAAAATTAGAAGTGACACATCGGGGCCGGCTCAATGAATTGTAGGGCTAAAGGCGACAATTCTAAATAGGCTTTTTATTAATCAAATATGAATTAAATAATTTTTATTTAAATGTTGATATCGTTTTTATTTATTTAAACCTAATTTTATTACTTTTGTGATGTAAAAGTATTAATCAAGTTTTGTAATCAAATTCTACTAATATTTCCATTTGAAATGATAATTGGCTTATCCACATTTTTAGAATAATGGCATAATTGATCTTTAAATAATATGTTATTAATAAATATAAGCCATCAATATCCATAAATATCATGTTTGAAATAACATTCAAGATATTATAGACAATAAAACCCAAAAGGTATTATAGACAATACTTTCAAACTATCATCATTGTTCTTGTACTATGAATTAAAAATATAGCTTGATCTTATTATATAAAGATATAATTAATTATTATTTTTAATTATTTTTAACAAATTAAATTTATATACAACACCAAAAGAATCCTCTAAAAAAACAAACAAACGAAAGGGAAGTATATATAAAACTATAAATTGTGGAGGTAAACCTATACAGCCAGTACCAAATACGCACCCCTTTTTTTTAATTTAGCAAAATGTATGGACCATTGACAAATTCTGTGAGGGCTATCTACCACTAACAACCAAAAAAGAATAAAAAAGGCGGACCAAAGCAGAAAGAAACGAGGTTAAAAAGCAAAGATTTTAGAGTTAAAATTCCAAACCTGAATGTTGAAGAGCTATGGCCCAACAAAGAAGGAGATTTCGAGTCAAAGCCGACTGCAAAGACTTGAGAAAACCACTTTTCTCTTAGAATGGAAAGAGCATAGAAATTTCTCAACAATCGATGTTAAAATTGAGGTTTGAGATTGAATTTATTTTGTGGGTTTTGCTCGGTTTGCTTTGTAGGGAGGGAGATAGAGTGTGATTTTTCAGCTTCGGTATATGTAGAAATTAAATGAATTTTACTACCCATAGAAACTTGAACCGTTCGGCTACATCCAACAATTTTTTTGTTTTTATTTTCAGATGATTCTTTAATAATAAAAATTTGGGTTTTAATTAATACCATTATATGTTTAGACATATATTTATTGGTTGGTTTTCTCCAAGAAATTTTTTTTAAAGAGGTAGTGGTTAGAATTTGGGGGCCTTTTTTTCATTTGAAGACATAGGCAATTGCATCGAGTTGTTTATATGGTTGAGCGACACTTTGGACCCGCATGTCTAAAATGGGTGTCCATTAAAAGCTAAGTAAGCTAAACATTGCACCTAGACTCATGTAAAATGATAAATAAGAAAGTATGAATGACAAAATTTTCGTTGTGTATGGTTGAAGATATTTGATGAAGAGCTTCAATTGTAGCATGACAGAAAATTTAAAATATTATGATAAGGTCTTAGTAAAACTCAGTTCTGTGATTTGGAAGATGATGATATTCGTATCATTCTTAGAAGATTTTAGTGAATGGATATTTATTAGCAAATAAGTATCAAAATGCTTATACAAATGAGAGTAACTTTATATGTATATAGTTTTATACTTCTTCAAATAGAAATTCTATCTTACTTTTCTCACTCAAGAGGTAGCACTTGACTTGCGTGCCACCCAAACTAGTAAATTTGTAAAGCATGATAGAGAAGGAGCCATTGCAATATGAAAGTTGGATTTGATATGATTGTCTGTACAAAAGGGTTTTCTTGATTATATTCCATCAATGAAAGGCTTCAAGACTGAACCATGAATATAGGGATGGCAAAAAGTACCCGACCCGACCCGACCCAACCTAATGGGCGGGTTTTTAGCGGCTTAAACAGTAGGGTCGAGATTTGGGGCCACAAAACAAAACCGAAGCGAGGTTCGAGTCGGGTTTGGGTTTTAGTAATACCCAACTCGACCCGTGTCTGTATATATATATTTATATGATATCAAAAATTTAAAAAAAAAACCCTAACTATAAACACACTCTTTTCCTAAGTCTAACCCTAAATGAGTCATTTCTCATCTCAGCTGCCTTTCTCCACTCTCAACTCTCATGTTCAAGCCTCAAGCTCTCACTTGGACTTTCTCATGTAGGCCCAATCGACCACTACCTCACCTTTCACTCACTCGCTTGAGTCGGCCGCTGGCCATACCCTCACTCTCACTCTCCTCTTAGTCCGTCGTCGTTTCTCATAGGTTCATCGTTCTTGACTTCTCATTCTCCACTCCTTTTTTTTTTTTTTTTGGATTTGTTACTTGGTTTCCTAAGAACTCTACAATAATTTGTTATGGTGTTGAAGGTGTTGGTAGTGTGAATGGCCGGATCTGCTATGGTGGATAGGTTTTATTTTTTGTGATTTGTGCGGTGGTGGATGGAAAACTACGGTGGGCTGAATTTTTGAGGTTTGTGAATGTTGGATTTATGGGTTGTTGGTGGTGGTGGGAGGGCGGCGGGGTGACTAGGTTTTTAGTTGGGTCAGGGTTTCGAGGTTTTGCGACAACAATGGGTGAATCGGTTTTTTAAATTGCATTTGGATTGTTGATGGGTTAGGTTTATCCTTTGGATCTTTTTTTTTTGTTGCTTTTAATTTCATAGATCGGAACATAAGATTGGAATCTTTGAGTTTGAGCTAAGTGAAATCTTGTAATCACGAGGAAATCTTGTAATCTTTGAGTTTGGTAATCTTGTAATCATTATCTTGTAATCTTTGAGCTTGGTAATCTTGTAATATGAGGGATGGCTATATTACAAATTTTTGATGAACAAATCTATATTACAAATTGGGTTTTATTTTGTGTTTGTGATTTTGGGTCGGGCATGATAGGATAGGGTTCGCGGGGCTCGACGGGGCGGGTCTAGGGCCAAATAAAAAATCCATTTATTAAATGGGCCAGGTTCAGGCTACGGGACGAGTTTGGGTAAAGAAACCTGACCTGAACTCGACTTGTCATTCCTACATGAATAGTTGGGTTTTGAGCCAACCACAAGTGTAATTCAAGGAGTCCATCAATTCGTCATCACATATAATTTTTAAGCTTTCTTTGAACAACATGAGTTTTGCACTTAATACATGGTTGCAGCAGTTTTAAGTCGCTTTCTAGGAAAACCATTTCAATATTTTTACATTCCACGTAGGGCCTAGGCAACAAAGGATCTAAATATGGACCTATCACTTTTGAAGAGAAGGTAAGATGTTTTTTAATTATTATTTTGTTTTTTATGGTGTGCGCGAGCGTGGAGGATCAAGAAAGGTAGGAGTTTCATATACAAAGATGGTGGATGAGCGTTTCTATAAAGCATTATGCCTAAAATGCATACGAATCATGGCTGAGCATTTGCAGCGTGTAAGCATATTGTTATATTTAGCTCTTTAACGCCAAAGTGATGCTCCAGCGTGGAGGCTAAATCCTATTTTTTTCTTCCAATTCTTCGGTGCATCTATAGATAGATGTGCACTGTTCATGAGAGAAATTAAAAAAAAAAATTTTATTCTTCTTAGGTTGATTAAAATAATAAAGTCTTTCTCTCTCCGCAGTTACTCCGTGCTCTCTCTCTTTCGGTCACTCTCACCTCTCGTCTCAACATCTCCGACCCACGCCTGCATCGGCCTCAATGTCACCGGCCAAGCAGCGAAGCCCAAACCCCAACCGCCGATCCACGTCTCCACCCCAGTCCTCCATCTCAGCGCTCACCCGACCCAAAATCATGCTACGCCGATCCACGTCTCAGAGCCCAGCGCCTCCGCCCAGACCATTGCTTTGGTTTTTCGCGATCGAGACCACGCCTACGCGGTCCCTCCCTCTCAATGCTCACCCAGCGCCAATCGAGACAATTGCTTTGATTTTCCCGCCCGATCGGGCATTCGCCTCGAGACCCGCTTCTTCCACCGTCGAGACACGCCCGAAACACTTGTCCTCCTCCTGACAGCTACATGATTGTTAATTTTTATTTTGTTTGTGATTGGTGATTTTGTTTGAGCAGTGCAGGTTGAGGAAAAAAGATTGGAGATTTCGGTTGGTGGTTTTTTTTTCTGTTGTGGTGGTGGTGGTGGGTATGGTTATTAACTGTGGGATGTTGTGGTTGTGGTTGTGTGGATGTTTTTGGTAGTGGGATATATTATTTGTGTAGGAAATATATTATTTATTGTGATGTTTATATTATTATTTTGTATGTTGAAAAATTAAAAATAGATCGGCTGGCTAGCGGCGTATTGTAGGTAAATAGATAAAATAACTTTTGGTGGAGTAAAAATTTAAATTGCAACTCGGCTATTTGTGGATGCTTAGTATTTACTTGGATTAAAAAAACTTTATTCTCTATTTAAATTTTTGCTAAATAGAATATGATATACAAAATATATGTCATAAAATTTCATAGGTTAAATTATAAACGACAATTTCTAATTTTGCTAAAAATTGAATTCAATCTTGTAACTTTAATTTCATTCAATTCAATTTTTTAACTTTTAACTTTATTCAATTCAATTTAACCATTAGTGTCCATTAGGTGATTTGCCATTAAGTACCACAAAAGGACATTTTTTTTTATATTAATAAAATCCATACAATTAATATAAAATATTAAAAAAAAAATTCCATTAAGTTGAGAAAAAAAAACAAACAAACAAACAAGAAAATAATAGTTTCTCCAACAAAAAAAAAAATTCCCTCCAAATATATTCCAATTTTTATCACAAATTCAATAAAAAAATTTCCTACAAAATTACTAATAGACTTGGGATGTTAATCATGTTTGTCTAGTGCAAGTATGTTCTTTTCATAATGTATGAGATAACGACTCAATCACTCTAATAATCTCTCATATAAAAAATTTATTTAGAAGCTCGAAAGTTACAATAACACAAAACACTGTTTAGTCACTGAGGGGAAAAGTCCAGTTTATGTTGGCGATGGGAGACGAGGAGGGAATTTGAGCCCTAAGCCAAGAAATTGAGAAAAGAGCGAGCTCATAAGTCATACCGTTGAGCTTCAAAGACCTTATGGTGGGGCCTTTTGTGGAGGAGGAGACTTCATAATTTTTAATGGCATTGGGTAGTGGTGGTGGGTGGTTTTGACTAGACATGTATAATCTTTGCTCTGTCTCAATGGCTCCCTCTCATTCTGGATTTAGTTTTTGGGGATTTGTGTGTTTGTGATAATGAAGTAGCTAATTTGAGTATAAGGATGTAGTGTCTTTAATCTCTCTTTCTCTAATTACTTTACAATCGAGTAATTCACCAACCTGCCATTATGGGAGGCCAGATTTAGCTCTCACGGTGCCTCCCTCACCTAACAGAAGCACATTTAGATGACAATCATTCATTTTCAGAGTGACATTAGTTGATATTTTTGAAACCCAATTTGATCGAGATAGCAGGTATTTGTTGCAAATTTGGTTGAGAGAGAGAGAGAGAGAGAGAGAGATTGGGTTGAATGGATTTTGGTCATGGTTTAATGTTTGAATAAATTTGGTTCGGATTGATTGGGGTTGGATTTAGTGGTGGTTGAATGGATGATAGTTGAATAAAATTTTTGTGGTTGAATGAATTAAATGAAAATAATCAATTTTTTTTTATAAAATATTTATCGCTTTTTATTTTCAATTTGTAATTTTAAAAATTCTTACAATATGATGTCATTTTGGGACACTTGATGGTGATCTCTTTGTTGGAAATGGACAAAATGATTGATTTGAATAAAGTTAAAAGTTAAAGTACTTAATTGAGTAAAATTGAAGTTACATAATTGAATATTCATTTCCTCTTTTATGTAGCTAGAGAAAGATGCACAATCACCGCTACCGCCACCACTAGTATCATCCTCTCTTGCCCTCCTAGTCTTACTTTGCCACTAGTACCCTCTCCCTTCCACCTTATTTCCCATGTTGCCTCCATCATCTCCCTCAATTCCTCCATATTGCCACCACCATCACTGCCCTCCCCTCCAACCATTAATACCATACACAGCAATTACAACTTATCAATGTATTTGTGTTTTTATTTATTTATTTATTATTATTTTTAGTGTAACCAAAAACATTACATAAAAAAAATTAAGGACTTAACCAAACAACTAAATACATTTTTTCCCTTGAAAGTTTTCTAAAAAAAAGCAAATGTTCATTTATTCAGATTTTATTGAACAATAAATTAAATTTTGAACCACTCTAGAAAAAGGATTGATTTTCAAACTATTTACATTTTATTCATCCCCATCCCCTTTATTTATTGCACTCTATATTTCGAGAAATTATACGATTAAATGCAGTGGGCTAGTAATCAAACATGCTCGAATTATTTAAAAGACTACTGGCTTGTTTAAAATTCTTTGGTGATGGTGGTTTGTTTTAAAAAAATTTTAAGCTGTTGATTTTAAGCGAGTGGGATACTTTACGTCATTTATCGTGGCGTGAGGGCTAATTCTGCATGTTCTATTGTTTTATATATATGTGTATATGTATGTGTGTGTGTGTGTATTGTTATATATTTACTCTCTCATCACCTAAAAAGATTTTCTATCTATTTTTCCTAGATGGGTTTTAAACCTTATTTAAAGCACAATATATGAGTATGTTGCCTCAAAGAATGGTTGATGGTTTTGAACTCTCATTTCTTTTTTTGGCAATGGACCCATAAGTCTTGAACAAGATTAGAGCTTATTTAGGAGAAATCCCTAAAAAACCTAATTTTTTTTTCCAATGAACCTTTACTTTCATTATCATTTAAATTTCTAGTCATTTACTTTTCTTGTCATTTGAATTTCAAGTTATTTACTTTTCTTGTCATTTAAATTTCCTAGTCATTTAAATTCCAAGCAACCCTATTTACTTTGAATACTTTATTGCACTTTATTTTCTTGTCTTTTAATTTATAGCGCTTGTTTATTGTTGTCGCTCTTTATTTTATCTCATAAACATTGTTGCCATAAATTAATAGCTTGGGTAAACAAATCTCTAAAATATGCTTTTCCAAAAGAAAAATGATTTTTCATAAACTTTACTCCATTTCAAAAATTGTTTTAAAAAACAAAACCTTTTTTTTTAAAAAAATTTTTCCTTCCCCTTTTTAATTTTTTTTTTCTTTTTCAAAAAACCTGAAAATAACAAGTTTATTTTATTTTAAAAAGGGGGCTTTGTTCTTTCCAAAAAAAAAAAAAATTTTTTTTTTTACCACGTTGAAAATGCTTTTTAAAAAAAAAGGTAAGAATAACAAGAAATCTTTTGAATGAGCAAAGTTTCCAAAAGGAGAAATTCTTTCTAAAAAATCATGGGATTTTTTGGGACCGAAACCTTTTGAAATAAAAAAGCCCATTGAAATTTTCTTTACTCAACTTATTTTTGTTTCAAAAAAATGTTTTCCTTATTAAAGTGTTTTCAATATAAATTTCCTTTTATTACAAAAAAAATCATGGGATTTTTTTTTTTTTTCTCCTCCTCTAAGATAAAAACCCATGAAAACTTTTCTTTACTTAACTTCTTTATTAAAAAAAAAAAAAAAAACTTTTCCTCCAACCTTATTTTCGAAATCACCTCTTTCTTTACAAGCAAAAAAAAGATTTTCAAAACAAAACTCCTTTCTTTAAAATCTTATCATTAAAATAAAAATCATGGGATTCTTTTAAAAGCTAAACAATCTTTCTTTAAAATACCAATGAAATTTCTTTTTTATCAACTCTTTTTTCCAAAATTCCCTTCCCCTTTGTGTTTCTCAAAATAAGTATTGTTTACAAAATGGTTTTCAAATAAATTTTAAATGCCATGAAATTTTCGGGTTTTCCCTTTGAAAAAAAAAACATTGGCATTTCTTTTCTCTAAATAAATTCTTCTCATAAACGCTTTTTCAAATAAATAATAAAAACTTTTTTTCTATTTTCAAATTTTTGCTTATTCAAAGGAGGTTCTTCTTTTCCAAAAATGATGAAAATAATTTTTAAACTTTTTCTCTTTTGTCAAAATCTTTTTCCCAAAACTTTCTTTTCTCAAAAAAATTAATGTTTTCAAAAGTAAAGAAAAACTCTTTTTACAAAATGTGCAAACTTTTTAAAGAAAAATCATTTTCAAAATAATTCATGCATTTCCTTTTTAGCATTGTTGTTTAAAACATTCTCTTAGTATTGTATCTTTAGAGATTTGTGTCCATGATTCAATCTCATTTAGCCCATAGGCACCAATCAAGCTTACATAGTTCCTCTCCTTCTTGGCACTAATGTACTTCTATTGTGTTCTTTAATTTTTTGCATGATAAAATGAGAAAATATGGTGGATGACAACAATGTGCTATTCTTCCTACCCCCTCTCTTCTTTTTCTATGTTATAATATATTTACATGTATTATATAATATTCGCATGCTAACTATATAGTAAATATATATTCACATGCTATTGTATATTATTTCTTGCAATGGTAAATGTTTTCTCACTTGCTATTTATATATATAGTTCACATGCCTTGTTTCGTAAAAAAATTCTTGAGATAAATATTCACATGTTACATAATAAATAAGTAATTACTCACGTGTGTGTCTTGTATCTTGTAGCCGCGTGTGTTGTTTGAACAAATTTTTTTCAAAAAACAAAGTGCCAAGTATTTTATTCTTCATTAAAAAGATAACGTTATAAATAAATTAAAATAGGGTACTATTCTTTGGGATAGGCAGTATGGGGTGCCTAACACCTTTCCCAAATGTAACCAAACTTCCGAGTTCAAGATTTTTGGTTCGAGACATTTGGTTTACCTTAATTAACATGTTGTATATATAGGTATATACATAGATAGGTTGTAATAATAATGTTTGAGTTTGGAGAATATTGTTTCATAATGTGAAAATTCAAGTCTTGGAATTTTCTAAGTGAAATTCGAACTAAAGGATCTTTTGATCAGTCAAAACTTTTGCTTAATCGATCAAAATGATGAAGAAAATAATCCTGGAGTATCTAGATGATTCAATGGCTATTCGAATGCTCTTTTCGATCGATCGAAAGGAACTCTTGACCAATCAAAACTCATAAAACTGAGTTTTCTGTAGAATTTTCTGGTAACTATTTTGAATGTTTGAAGAGGTTTCAAGCCTTGTGAACTGTTTATGAAACATTTTACTCTCTATACGTGCCTTTTGATGAAATATAACCTTATGGGTATAAACACAAGAATAGTAAGTTAGAGAGAAATACAAGAAATCCTGTGGTCATTCTCGGGGGTACTATCTGTAGAACCCAACAACTTGATTGTATCTTAGAGACAAGTTTGCGATTACTCTTTAGCAACAAGAGTGTGGGGGCAAATATTGTCTAAGGATAACAATTTTCTGCCTCCAAGTTATCTATTTTATGTTTGTCGTCTATCTTGAGCATTTAACTGTTTGTGTATTATCCCCATCATAACAAAACCTTAAAATTGGTTTAGTTAATTAGGTAATTTAAAATGAATTAGACCCATAGGTGACCAATCACACCTAATACAAAACCAATGGTTGGTAGTAACTCCTAAAATAAAAATAAGAAAAAGGGACTCACACACACACACACACACCTCACCCTAGAAACACATGCACACGGAGTTATGTCACTAAGGACCCAATATGCAATACACCTAATATTTGTGGGTGTCACAATATAGACATTAAAAAATGCCTTTAATCTAAGTATTATACTGACACCAAGATAAATACCAACTAAAGGTCTTGTAGAGAAATTTTACTCCAAAAACCACAGCTGCTGCTAACCTTGAGATCAACATTGACAACATATATTGAAGTGAGAAATATATTGAAGAATGGAGCATCAATCTAAATGTAGGCAGAGACATTATTAGTAGCAGTACCTTCCTCCACCAATTCCTCGCACTTGCATCACCTTCGACTAACTTGAAAGCCCATCCTTCAAGACTTGAAGTTTCCTATCTTCTCAACCTTGGTTGCTTCAAGAGGATTTATTTTGAAATAGAATAGTGTGAGCGTTATTGACAACTATAATTAAACACATTGTAAGCAATCCATTAATAAACAATCAAAACAACGCTACTAGGCTTTCTGTGGGTATTTAACACTGAGTTTTTAGGGCTGTTGAATCTTAGATATTCCTTGTGTTCGAAAAAAAATAATCACAATAGACAGATAACACTATTGAAATAGTTTCACCAAAAAATAAAAAACCTTATGAAACCAAATTAGACAATTATAATCCAAATTGACATTGAAACCAAGAAATAATAAAAAGAATCTACTTATTTGAGTTTTAATTTATTTTATAGGAAGAATCTCCTAATATTTTTTGATTCAGCTTTAATTTTATTAACCAACAATTGTGGAACTAGAAAAGCTGACATGGCAACATATTATGAGGTCAATAACGCTCACACTAAAAGATATATATAGATTAACAACTTTATTGTCACTTCATGAAATATGTAGCAAAATATATTGTAACTCTAAATTTATTGGAACAAATTCTTCATATATATATATTTATATATAGTTGGTCACTTGTAGAATACAAAGTAAGTTGTTTTATTGGAATTTTATTGAAGCCACACTTCAGAAGTTAGGCTTTAGCCAGCAATGGACTCAAATGGTAATACAATGTGTCAGCACAGTGACATACAACATTCTAGTCTATGGAACTCCCACAGAAAAATTCAAACCCAATTGTGGTATAAGGCAAGGTGACCCACTATCACCATACATATTCATTATCTACACAAATATTCTTTCATGCATGTTGCAGAATTTAGAAGCTAAAGGCATGTTGAAGGGAGTGGAAATAAGTAAAGGAGGGCTTCCTATTTCACACCTCATGTTTGCAGATGACATTATCATCTTCTTCAAAGTTGCCAATCAAGCTACTTGAGACAAGCTGACCAAACCCTTCAAAGCTTTTTGTGAAATGTCGGGTCAAAAGATAAATGGCACAAATCGGTCATGGTGGTTAGTCCCAGTAGCGATGAAGCTATAAAGAAGACTTAGCCGAGAAAGTTAAAAGTAAACATTGCAGCAAAGATTGGGAAATATTTAGGGATCCCGAGTGGACTAGGAACAACAAGGAAAGTGGCAACCAAATCATTGATCGGCCCTACGAGTAGACTTCAAACTTGGAAAGGTAAGCTCTTATCATGCAACGAGGGAAGCTAACTCTTATTCATCGGTCATGCAAGCCATGCTAATATATTCTATGTCAATCCATAGATAATCAAAAGATACATGAAATAGAATTGATAGAATCATTAGAGATTTTGGTGAACATTGCGAAGTAAAGAAATTACATGCACCATAGCTTGGATACAATTTACCAACCTAAGGAAGCTTAGGAGGTGTAAGTGATAGGAGAAGACAAAACAATTCAATCAAGCCCTTCTAGCCAAACAATACTAGAGAATAACTCCAGAATCCTCAATCTATTTACTATTGCTTACTCTTAGGAAAGTATTTTCCAAAAAGTTCCTAACCTTTGGGGTATGGAAAAATGTCCAACTGCGTCCCAAATATGGAAAGAATATGGAGACAAAAGAAACACAACTTTCGGGAGCTAAATGGCAGAAGTACTATGAGGATAACATCAAATTAAGGGATCCCGCTATGGGCAGACCTTGTGAAACAACATTGTTGGAGCTGCAGGCTTGACAGGAGGCACGATTCGAGATCTTATGGATTCGCAGGTACTTGGAAAGCTGAGCTCATTGCAAATATATATGACATGAGAGTTGCACGAGAGATTATAAATACCCCACATTCAAAGTTTGGGCTCGGACAAAATTTTATGGTTTCGATTAAAGAAAGGGACATACAAGGTGGGCCCGAAGGATACAAATTGATTACTAAGGAGCAAGATGGGACAACTAATTATGGTAGCATGAATGGAATGGGCTGATAATCTTTGGAAACTAAAAACTCCATATAAAATATGTTTGTTCTTATGGAAATTATTACATAATAGACTGCTCATTAAATTGAGCTAATCGAATATAGTATTGTTAGCCCCCAAAATGTGTAATGTGTGATCGAAGATGAAACATTGGATCATCTTTCCTCAGAATGTCCTTTTGCTAGAGCTTTATGGTTTTCCTTGCAGCGGAACATTCGATTTGATGCTATTCCATCGTTCAACAAATATTTGATAACCACTCTTGAAAAAGGCTGCGGTAATGAGCGAGGAGAATGCGTTCTTACATATATTAGTGGCACTCTTTGGGTGATTTGGACTAATAGAAATAGGTTATATTTGAAAATAAAGCTGGCGATGTTCAACAAGCCATTTCAAGCACCGAAACCTCTGACGAATGGAAAACAGTTAGATGATTGGTCAAATTGGTTCAACAGCTATAGTAACTAATGGAAACGAGATTCATGCCAAATCGGGAGTGGCAGCATGTAATAGTTAACACAAAGCGTTCGCGCGAAGCTAGTGGAATGGAGGTGCCTTTGTGATCAAGAATCATTTAGGCCGGTCCGTTCGTAAATGTTGTTGTCCTTGGCATTTGCAATGATGAGAGCAACTTTGTTATCCCACAACCGAAGCATTATATGAGCGTGGAAGCAAGGTTTTAGGGAGGTAATCCTTTTTCCACAAATCAAATCATGGAGTGAAGCTAATTCCGGACACATCGGCAGCTAGCTTGGAGAACGTCCCCATTATGGATGATATTGCGACATTAAAAAAGATGATTAAACATATTCACATCCAAGTTGCTCCTCAACTGGTGCTTTAAGAAGTTTAGGGACTGGCAAACATGGCGACAATTTGTTTTACAAGGCTCTCCTGGATGTGATTTTATTTGGTGGTAACCAAAAAAAAAGTTGTTTTACCTTAATCGAACATTTCATCTATTCCACTAATCAATTAAGCTAATAAGATGTTAGAGACCTGGTAATTAAAATTCTTAGTAACTTGCTAAAGTAAACTAATGATGGAAAAAATTAGGTTAAGATTCGGCTCGTCCAAATCCGGAACTTTGGAAGGTCTTCTCTAACCTACCAAAAAATGAAAACTTTTCAAAGTGACCACCGGGTGTTTCTTAGTGGGGAAGCCTCTAATGCTTAAGTTAATATCAATTTACGTATTTTGTATAGTGATAGTATTTTAGGGTATTTTCTCATTCTTTAGCAAATAAGGTGGAATGTCCCATTTATAGGTGTCCTAGATAGCTATTATGCTCATAAATGTCTTTACCTAATTGCATGTAGTTATTACCGTGAGTGTTGTAGTCATTGTCTTAAAGAGAGTTTAAGGTCTTTGAGTAACAGTTGTCATCTTTGATGTGCTTGAATGGTTACATCTTTTTCTTCAATGGCTTGCTAGTCATCATTTTCCACTTACTAATTTTTCCATACTCATCACAAACCGTATGGTTCATAGATATTTTTTATTAAATATTTTTAAAGGAAATTATAGTTATTTTGAAGTGCAGCATACAAAAAAGGAAGGTAAGGAGAAAACACCACAACCATGGACAACTTATTTGTTCTTTTCAACTTTATTCTATAGCTTTATCAATTTTTTTTTTTTTTTTGGATAAACACAAAAACTTAATAGTTGATATAAAACTATATTTTCCTTCACTTCTTTTATTTTCATTTATTTATATTGGATACATTGATGATTTTAATATGAGAGTTAATCGAATATGTGGGACAAGCAAAAATTTGAATTTGGGGCATTATATGAGAGTTGACATGTGTTGGGGGGAGATTTTGTGTTGGGCCGAGGACGTGGAGAACAAGCAAAATGGCTAAAAATTTCAGTTTTTCTCAAAGCTTCTCATAGCAGCTAGTAAGACTAACTTCAAAAAGTCATATCTCACTCATTTCTGATCGGGACC
The DNA here is from genome assembly GCA_030021035.2 of Notholithocarpus densiflorus. Taxonomy (NCBI): domain Eukaryota; kingdom Viridiplantae; phylum Streptophyta; class Magnoliopsida; order Fagales; family Fagaceae; genus Notholithocarpus; species Notholithocarpus densiflorus. The sequence goes on along the minus strand of JARYZH020000090.1, from coordinate 239,002 downwards.
ATCTCATTGTTATTCTCAAATTGAAGCCTTGGATGTCTACTATCTATAAACAATTCTAAAGGGCTTGAAATATATTCATGAAATAGTGAGCAAAGGTCATTTCTTGAAAAATAGTTTCAACACAATTATCAATAATAGCCCCTAAATTAACTCTCTCTTAGAATTATGAGCCCCAATTCACTCAATTTCAGAATGTGCACGCTGCCTTAATTATCATTAAACAATCTCTTTAAAAGTGTAATTTCACAAAAATAAAATAAAATAAAGGAATCAATAATGCTTTGACAACAAGATTAATTGAGTACATGCAATCCTACCATTGCTTTTAGACTTAACCAATAGGATCATGACACATCATTGTGGCCAATCAAAGTTAATTGTTTATAATCACATGTGATCAAACTCAATTATGTGGATACATCATGACCATTAAAATTGATTTCATGATATCTTTTAATCTGATGGTCCATTTAGAGCTCATGACATGTTTTGAATCGTTATGATTTCAAGATTTATTTTATGTGAAGCATTATGAAATTAAACATTCAAAATTATAATTTTACCCTTGGGATGTGAAATGACCATTATGCCCTTAGATGAGGTTAGATGTGGGTTGCAAAATAAGGTTTCTACATAATTATGAGGAGAGTAGAAAAAGGTATAATCATGCAAAAATAAATGTTCAAACATAAACATTATTACAACACAAGCAAAATATCAAAATACAAATAAACATAAACATAAAATATTAATAAAATACTGAATGAGATAGATATATATATATATATATATATATATTCATTGTATCTTGTATTGAGAATAGTATACCAGAAAATAATTATATAAATAACATAATAAATTATGTAATTATCCAAAATTAATTATTTGTACATAAATCATCTAATATTTGCATGATTAGAATTTTAAATTAATTTGAAATGGTTGGCTTAATGGCAAGGGCTGTGAACTTGGGAGGGGTTCACATGACAAATGTCAAGAGGACCACGAAAATCTTATTTCTCAGAGGAAAATCACTAGTTAAAAAAATGACACAAAAAGATGTGATGAAAAAGATGGTTTTGCAAATTATAATGTTATTGACTATTGTGAATCTTGGATTTGTTGCATGTTTACACTAAAGTTCTAGATTCACATGAAAAATCAAAGCGATGTCTTGAATCTTGACTTCTTTGTATCCATTTGCTACTCTATTGACGGGATTGATTAATTATATTTAAAGGTTGTCGTCGATATAGTCCCAATAATGAGAGACCCTGGGTAAAAAACTCACTCACTTGGTATTTCAGCTACTTCAACCATCTTGCTAAAGCTCTCTGGTTTTGTTGGTTCATGATGACTAACAAGGAAAACCGGTGATTGTTGGAAATTATTTTGATTCTTTGTTCTTTTAACCCCAACATCCATTAAAATATCTCAAATGATGACATTTTTGAGTCTTTCGAATGGTGATCTAAGAATTCTAAGGCTGTAAAACTCATCTAGTTCAAGGTATCTTCTCTTTTCACTTTAGGCACTAAAAACAAGTTTTGTACTCTCTAACTAATAACATATAAAATGAAACCAAGGCCCAAAAGTTCCCCCCAAGACAAACAATGTTAACATTAGATAATTTTTCTCACCAATTGATTTAGCAAAAAACAATCCTGCTATTCTTTAGTAAGCTAAAAATTATACTACTTATTGCTTTAGGGATGAAATTGTGTGAAGAGTAGGGATGAAACTGTTTGAATTCATTTATTTTGGATTCATGCAAAATAAATGGGCAAACATAAACACTATTACAAAAACATGGACAAACTTTAACATGAACATAAGTAAACATATATATAAATGAAATATTGAATGAGAAATCTAGGCTAAAAATATTTGCACTATTGTCATTTTAAAAATCATCTCAATCTCAAATAAATTGTCTTTAGTTATTGTCACTTGAATTAAGAATAGTATACTAGAAAGAATAACAAAATAAATTTAGTGATAACAATAAATGAATGAATATATATATATATATATATTAAAATACCGAAATGATCTATACTTAATTGTTTGAATATAAGTCATCTAATCCCAGAGGACATAGCTCCTCTTCTGTTATTTGATGTTCCTTAATAAGAGTTTTCCTCCCTGGGCCTCATGGTCCGGGTTCTCAAAAAAAAAAAAACCGCTCTAAAAAAAGTCATCTAACATTATGCATGTTTAGAATTTTAAATTAATTTGCTGTTTAGTTACTCTTTAAAAAAAGCACAAAGACAACAGTCATTTGTTGTTCAATTACTCTTAAAAAATTAACCCAAATATTTTTAAATATTTTTTTTTTTCAAATTTATTCCAAAAAAAGAAAAAGAAAAAGGAATACCAACAATACACATAAACTAGAAAAGATAAAATGAAATTGGTACCAAGATTTAGTCGTATAGTTGATAAGGGTTGATACAATGATAATGTGTTAACACAAGGGTTGCTGTTCACCTTTCATAGAAGGTCCGAACATGGTCCCAGAGACAAGAGGTATTATATCCCCACTGATGCTTCCAACCTCATGCAAAAGCAAGAAGCAGAACATATGGCCTTATGATGTGTAATAAAAGAGATTTCATGTGCAGTGACTTTCAGTTTCATGAACTCACTAAATCTTTCATGTTAGTGTTAATTAGAATTTTTGGTAATAAGTAACGCATTTAGAAGCAAATAAAGCCAATCTTTTGAATTCATTTATCACTCATGAATTTCATTATTATTATAAAACAAAGATAATTGTTCATTAGACTCAAGATATCATTAGTTTAAGTTAAGAAATATATCAAATAATGATTCTCATTGAAAGGAGGGGAACAATTTTCATTTATCTTTAATTTTTTTTCTTGGTGTATAATAAACATCCATTTTTCTACCTTCATAGATGTAGATCATAAAGCATTATAACTTTTGAAAAGCCAGCATACAATTAGAAAAATCTTAGAAGTGCACTAGTAATGCTCATTTTCTCTCAATTTTATACTCCATATTTATTGTTATTGCAACCTTCTGTTCTAAAAAAGAATAATAACAAGGCAGTGGAGATTGAATCCTTGGCAGCAGCAACGGCACTATCCCTTGCAACAGATCTTGGTTTTTGACGCGTTATTTTGGAGGGAGATTCAATGGAAGTGATACAAGCTTTGCGAGAGAATGCACAGGCCCTAACACCTACGGGTTTACTGATTGAGGATGTCAGAAGGTTTGCCCATAACTTTGATGAATTGCTATATTCTCATACTAAAAGAGATGGCAATGCTGTAGCTCATAGTCTGCCTAAATATGCTCTAAGCATGCCAGATTTTTAGTGTGGATGGAGGATGTTTCGTCACACATTTTTCCTATTGTTCAAGCTGATTTAGCATGTTTACATTAATAAAGTTCAGTTTTTTTCCCCCTCAAAAAAAAAAAAAAACAAAAGAGATACTTTTAATCCACTATCATATTCATGGCTGAACATGCATTGAATTTATCTTCTTCAATTGAATGACGTAAAGTGCAAAAGGTAAAGAGTATGCAAACCAAAATGACACTCGATGTGTTATTGTAGAGGAAAAATCAAAGTACTTTGCCAAATCTCTTCCATGACCACACGATAGAAAATGATTATTTGGTGATGAAAAGTTCAAGTACAAGAATTCACAAACACCTTCCAAGTCTAAGCTATCAATTGTCCTTGCACATTCCAAGCTCTAGCTACTAACAGACTTCTCAGAGTCTGGTCTTCAATTAGCTTTTTAGATTCCGAAACACCACCTGGTTGCACCAGCAAGCTTACATGGCTAAAAATGGTTAAGCTCCAATGGTTTCCAAGGGACCAAACAACACTGAAAATACCAAGGTGAAGATGGGAGTGAAGGGTCTAATCTCCTTTCAAATATTTAGCAATGGTAAGAGGGAAGAGTGTAGAGATTCTAAGATATTTGACTCTCACAATAAAATGTTCAATTCTCATAATCTTACGGTGTGTGTATTTGATATCCCTTGGGTAAAATTCATGGTAATGAGATGTATATATAGTGGGTATGATAGAGGTATTGCAAATGATTCAAATAACTAAATTTCCTATAGTACCGAGCCACTTACAAGTGAACTGTTAGGCCCCAATCCTCATGTCAATAATATTGTCTCCTTTGGGGCCTATACCTATCACGTATTTATTATTCCCAAGAAAAAAGTAAAAGAAAACACATTGTTAACATTTTGGATACTCAACCTATATATAAGGCCTTCCCATTTACCACACCTGACCTAAGAGATGTGGGATTCTATGGATTGCAAGCTCTCACCTCATTGCACCCACACCCATCCACATGGCCTACAACTCTTGGCCTTTTAGATCACTACAATCCACCTACTTAAAGGCACACACGTCCTAAAAACCATATTGGACTAATCAAATCATCTTGGAAAGGTTGGTAAGGATGGGTGATTGTCCGTGAGTGTCTTACAACTTTCTTGTATTTCCTAAATTTTGTATCATGAGATGTCTTGTGTATTGCTACACTTCATTGTACTCATTTATATTTATTTATAGGACTTGGCTTGGGTCAGGTCCCCACACTTCCAGTTGGGTTCTGACTCTAATACCAATTGTAACTATGTGATCATCATGTCAACAATATTGTCCACTTTAGGCCCATACCCCTCATGACTCTGTTCTTAAATATTTTGGATTTTCAACCCGCATATAAGGCCTTCTCCTTTACCACACTTAAGTGATGTGGGATTCTATGGATTGTAAGCCCTTACCTCATCGCACCTACGCCCATCCACAATGCCTACGCCTCTTGGCCTTTTCATGCCAATTGTAAAGCCCCATTCCTTGTGTCAAAAATATTGTCTTGCTTTGGGTTCTATACCACTCATAACTTTATTTTTCCCAAGCATAAAGAAGGGAAAAATGCATTATTAACATTTTGGATATTCAACCCACATATAAGACCTTCCCTCTTACCTTACCCAGGTGATGTGAGATTCCATGGTTGCAAGCCCTCACCTCATCACCCATGCCCATCCATGTGGCCTACACCTCTTGGCCTTTTGGGTCACTACACTTAGACAGTTTGTCTTGCAAATCATCTCACGAGTTGCTCTCTTAATAGATTTTTGAACTCTCATGTGTAGGCCACATGCTCCACTTGCGGGTTGCTTGGTCCAGCAAGTCGTCTCGCGAGCTACATTGATCCAACAGCTCTTCATGAATTTCTAAGCCCATAAAATGCATAGAAAAATAAGCATGAAGATATAAAGAAATCGGTATGGAATAAAGCCAATATAGAACCAGGAAAAAAAAACACACACACACACACAAAGTAACATATTCCATCAATGAAAGGCTTTGAGACTGACCCCGTGAATAGTTGGGTTTGAGCAGGGTTGGCCAAGTGTTTCGGAAGCCCTAAGAGGCGAAATCTTTAAATAGGCAGCTATGTTATCGGCTTAAATAATATTATGGCATTTATATCTCTTTAATTTTTTAAAATCCATTTTTTTAATTTTTAATATGATTTTTTTAGAAAATGCTAAAGTTATAACAAATTCCTTGGTGTTGTAATGAATGTGATCGATGACATAGAGGCTTACAAAATACTAGAAATATTATAAAATTTACAACATGAATTACAAAGATATATCACCCGATGTAAATATTCGTTTCAAAATACGTACAATGGTTGTTAAATCTATCTATCGTAATCGTGTCGCGTGAATTATAAAAGTTATGAAGGCCATATACTCATGGGTGTGGGGGCAATGGCCAGAAGATTTAAGTGCAGAAGAGAGTTTAGCGCTACATATCTGGCTGGGTGAAATTTAAAAGTAGAATTTTATCTTGTATAAAAATAATTAAATAAATAAAAGTTATGTAGTAAAATTTATAGTATTTTTAACATTTTCTTATTTGAATTACTTGTGATTAGTAACACGTCTATTTGTAAAGACTTATTTATTTAAATTTAATAGCATCTTTATCTACAGCAATACTTAATTCTTTGAGCCTTTTTAATAGTGAAAAAATGTAACTAAAATGTTTAATATCTCCCAAAAATATATTTATATATAAAAATAAATAAATAAATTTGCCCCAAATTTGGGGCCTTCTAGTAAGGAGGCCCTAGGCAATGGCCTAATTGGCCTAAGGCTAGGGCCGGCCCTGGGATTGAGCCAACCACAAGTATAATTTAAGGAGATCATCATCACATATAATTTTCAAGTTTTCTTTTAACTACATGAGTTTTGCACTTATGATGCAAACAATTTTCTAGATTGGAGTTTGGGATAAAATAGGTGTAAATTTTAGACTTAAGAAGCATGCTTTAATGATGTGTACCAAGGGAGAAAAGTCGATAATTTGAGGGATGATAAGAAGCTGAGAAGTGCTACAGTAAAAAATAAAAATGTTTGCAGCAATTTTAAATTGTTTCTAGGTCAATATTTTTACAATCCAGTAAAGGCCTAGGGAACAAGGGGTCTGAATGTGGGCATGTCACTTTTGAAGAGAAGGCAAGGGTTTTTGTTTGTGTGTGTGTGTGTGTGTGTGTGGGGGGTTTGTGTGGGATCCGAGAAAGGTAGGAGTTTGATATACAAATATGGTGGATGAGCCTTCCAAAGCATTATGCCAAAAATTAATATGACTCATGGTTTGTTATTTACTAGATTTAAAAACTTTTATTCTCTATTTTAATTTTTTGATATACATAAAATATGATACACATAATAATGTCTTAAATTATAAATGACACCCTAACTTTTTCTAAAATTCAATTCAGTCTTGTAATTTTAATTTAGTTCAATTTAATTTTTTAACTTTTAACTTTACTCAATTCAATTCAACTGTTAGTGTCCATTAGATGATTTGCCATTAAGTATCACAAAACGACATAATTTTGGTTTTTACGTAAAAAATCCCAAAACTAATATAAAATACTTTTTGAAAAAAATGAAAAAAAAAAATTCCATTAAATTAAGAGAAAATCACAAAGAAAAGAGAAAAAATTTTCTCCAATAAGATTAAAAAAAAAACACCAAATATGTTCCAATTTTTATCACAAATTCAACAAAAATTTCTTATATACAATTACTAGTAAACTAGGATGGTAATCATGTTTGTCTAATGCAAATAGGTTCTTTTCATGCATAATGTATGAGTCAGTGATTCAGTCACTTTAACAAAGCTCTCATATAAACGATTCATTATGAAGCTTGGAAATCACAATAACTCAAAATCCTATTTGGTCATCGAGAGGAGAAAGAGTTTTTTGTGGGCGGTTGGAGATGAAGAGGGTTAGTTTCAACCCTACACCAAGAAACTGAGGAAAGAGAGAGCTCATAAGACATAGCATTGAGCTTCAAGGACCTCTTGTGGTGGGGCCTATCGGGGAGGAGGAGACCAAGCAGGCCTTCAATTTGGGAGAGTGGTACTTGGATTTCACAATATTTCAAGGCATTAGGTGGTTTCCCTCTTATTCCAGGTTTATTTTGAAATTTTTTTTTTGGGATGTGTGTGTTTGTGATAGTGAAGCAGCAGGGTTGTGTAGAATTGAATGGTGTCTTTATGCTATGTTTGGATGTTGAGGGAAAGGAGGGGGTAAGTAGAGGAGGGAGAGTAATTTAATTCTGCTTTGTTTGGATGTTTTTAAGGAAAGGAGAGGATTTGGAGGGGTTTGGAGGGTTTGAACTCCTTCCAACCCCTCATTTTCCCAATTCCCCCAAATTGGAGAGATTTGGAGGGAGAGTGGAGCAGTAAATGTTTGACCAAGTGAATTATCAAATTTACCCTTACCATATTAACAAAATTACAAATGAAAGACTAATTATTCCCCTCCCTTACTTATTTTAAAAACATCCCGGCTGAGGTGGAGGATAGCAGTGCTCTACTCTGCTCTCAGCTCTCTCCTTCCCTGCTCTCTCTCATATACTCCAAAACTTCAAACATAGCATTAATCTCTTTCCTTAATTTCTTTACAACCTAGTAACCTTACCAACCCGCCATTATGGGAGGCCAGATCTAGCTCTTATCGTGCCTCTTTCACCCAACGGAAGTACATTTGGATAATCGTTCATTTTCAGAGTGGCATCAGTTGATATTTTTTAAACCCAATTTAATCGAGTTAGAAAGTATTTGTGGTAGATCTAGTATATATACAGTTCGGCACATGGCAAGTGCCGATTGGCACTTCCACATGCCGATTAACTTGCGATTTAAGATTATTTATTATAAATTTTAGATCGAGGTCTAGACTCTCCAGTTCGATTTTTAGATATTAGCATAATTAGTATTTGCTGATTTTTAAACAGCCTAACTTGTGCAAGCACAAACACCTCTATAAATACATAATTAAATTAAGAGTCCAGCACCCCTCTGCCCTTAACGTTAAAGAAATTCTGGAAGTTCAACTTTAAGAATTTCTTTTACGATGAAATAAAATTTCTTTAGGACTTAGAGACTCACTCTCTCTAACTCTAAGTAATTCTCCACATTCCCCATAGAATTTGTTGATGCATTGATGTAGGTATGCTTCTATCTTTTTTATTTACATATTTGTGCATCAATTCAATTCTCCATGCATCTCTAACATGAATTTCTTTGTTTTTAGTTTATTTATTTCATTTCATGTAAACATATCATAATTGTTTGTTCTTGTGCATATTTTGATCATGTAAATGTATAATACACATGATAAAATCTTAAGTCTGTTATTCTATGTTAATTAAAAATTAAATCTAAAAATTATTTTCAATCTCTACAGTTTTCTAAGTGAAAACCAAATCTGAAAAGTATTTTCAAAACCTCTTCTGTTTTCTAAATTAAAAATCAAATCTAAAAAATTATTTTCAAAATCTCTATTGCTTTCTAAATTAAAAATCAAATCTGAAAATTCTTTTAAAAATCTTTTTTAAATAAAAAATAAAAATCTGTTTTAAATTTTATTTTGAAAATTCATTCTTTTATTTTAAAAATCAGATTTGAAATTATTTTCAAAAACCCATTCTATTTTTAATTAAAAAATCCAGATTTGAATTTTCTCTTTGAAATTCATTCTGTTCTTTAATTAAAAATCAGTTTGAAATTTTTGTTAAAAATATCTTCTATTTTCTAAATAAAATATCGGATCTGATATTTTATTTTGAAAATTCATTCTTTATAAATCAGATGAAAATTCTTTTCAAAACCCATTCTGTTTTTAATTAAAAAATCATATTTGAATTTTCTCTTTGGTTCATTCTGTTCTTTAATTAAAAAATCAGATTTGAAATTTTTAAAAATCTCTTTTGTTTTCTAAATTAAAAAATCAGATTTAAAATTCTTTTTCAAAAAGATCATTCCCTTTTTTTATTTTAAAAATCAGATTTGAAAACTCTTTCAAATCAATTCTTTTTAATTTTAAACATCGAGATCTGAATTTTTATCAAAAAATTTATTTTGTCTGTTAATTTAAAGATTAGATTTGAAACTTCTCTTTTGAAAATTCTCTTTTAAAATTTTCCCCTCCTAATAATGAAGTGGATCTGAAAATCTTATTTTTAAATAATTTTTTTATTCTGTAATTTCTCTTTAAAAATCCTTTTCCTATAACTAAAAAATTCAGATTTAATTTCTTCTTACATAAAACAACAGATCTAAGATTTTGTATGTTAACCAACTATAGATCTAGGAATATTAATACAACAAGCTGCATATCAATTTTTAAAGCGTATTTAAATGGTCATTTAAAAAGTCACAAGAGTAGGCTACGTTTAGGCGAGAATGGATGCCTAACATAGCTCAATTCTGTAACCTAGCCCCCGAGTTATAGATTTTTGGTTAGTAGGATAGTGCTTTGTCTCTTTTTTTAGATTGTAACTAGGAAACAAAGTTTTTAATTTTTTTACTAGATTGTAATCTAGAAGCAGTCTTGTAATTTTTTTACTAGATTGTAATCCTAGGAAATAAAGCAATGTATAATTCTTTCATCAAATTGTAATTCATTCAAGTGTGAGAATTTGTATTGATCGAGATATGTCTTTTGGTATTTTGTGGTTTTTCTTATTTTTATAATAAATATAAGTGGTGACTCCACACAATTCGAAAAGAGGTGCCAATGCCACAACTCTTTGAGGCAAGTTCGGTCTCTCTAACTTCTTATCAATGTTTTTTTTTTTTTTTTTTTTTTTATATATATATAAAATTTTTAATTTTTAATTTTTTTTTAGTGTGGCAAGCATTAAAAATTAAATTAAATTGAGAGACTTAATAAACAGCTGGAATTTTCTTTTTCTTGATATGTTTCTGTAATGTGCATTTATTTAGAGTTTATTGAGCAATAAATTAAATTTTGAACCACTCGGAGAAAGGATATATTTTGAAAAGAGTAATCTTTGGCCTCAGCTATTTCTGATATTTTTACAATTGTTGATGTATTGACTTAGCATTGGTTTTAACTTTTAGGCACATATTAAACTATCACGTTTTTATTTATCGATAATTGTTAATTGCAATCAACCAGTTTGTAAATTTTTTGTAAAAAGTATATATCTCTAACATTACTCTATATTGTTCTAAACAGCAGGGGTTGTTTAAAAGCCGAATGTTCTCTAAAACTAAAATGCTAAAATTAATAATCCTTTTATATAAGCCGGATGATATCCTCACCTCACATGCCATGTATGCCTTATAATACAGTAAGAAAAATATATTCAACAGTTTCCAAATCAAAGATGATATGATAGTGATTTTTCCTTATTCTTTTTTTTTGTTGTGTGATGTTATAAATCATATGATAGTGATTTAATATATATATATATATTTATATATATATATATAGATGAGATAAACTCTTTATTGTCTACTTTTATTCTTCTAAAAGCAACCTATTATCTAATTCAAAATGAGTTATAATTAAGACAGATTAAGGATAAAAAGGTAAACTGAAATTTAAATTAAAATTCTATAAAATTAAAGTTGAAAAGACAAATTAATTATATAGATAAATTGTGAAATTTAAAATCTAAAGAATTATGACATATTTGTACTTGTTGTAACTTGTAGCTTTTATTTATTTATTTATTTTTGTAGAAACCCTAAAGAGAGTGGGGAAATGTATTGATCAATCATACTCAAATCAAAATTGTAAACATTAAGGATGTCAGGAGAAACATCCTCTATCCAAATAAGAAAATGATTACAAGTAGCTCTTTTAGCTAATCTCTGAGCAACGCATGCAAAGGAACTAACCAATTTAATGTCCTGGAGTATATGTCCATGTATTCGGATGGAGCATAGTATCACCATTAATAGCATTGATAATACAACTTCCTCACCTTACCACAAACTCTCAGAAACCCAGCTCTTGAGCAAACCAGAGAAACTCGGCGTGCCATTAACACTTCCACCATCTGAAGCAGGCAATGGAATTTGTTGTGATAGTAGCCATAACTAGTCCATGATCATCATGGATTATAATGCGAGCTGTTGGGAATATTGCCAGCATATGGATAATAATTGTTGTATTGAGATTTAATTAGTTAGTTAGTTATAATTCAGCGTATTGTCACTTTGTTGCAGATGTTGGAATTAGTGTCTGCTTGATGGAAATAATAGGCAAATAGATGAGTCATGAGCTGATGAGATTAGAAGGCAGTCTCACTGTAATCGTGATTGTAATTGACATTAGATATCGATGGAAGAGAATAGGCCGTTCTTGATGCGTTAGTGCGTCTCCTCTCTCTCTCTCTCTCTCTCTCCTATATATATATATATATATATATATATATATATATATATGGAGAAGTGAAACTACTTGAGGTAAATTGATTCCTGCAAATTATCAATGCCTATAGTTCAATCGATCAATCGTAGGAGCCACTAGGTTCCTAACAGGGAGCCTGCAATGTTCTCCTTTGGAAACAAAGAAGCACCATCCAAAGTTTACCTTAACTGACCCGCTAGGTGAAGCATCTAAGTGATCTTGTTGTCCTTGGAATTTTTGCATAAGTGGGGCGTAGTTTTTGGAATTCTTGAAGAAGCTCCTCTACCATTGAATTGCTCTGAGCCAACAGATATGATTCCTCTCCAACTCTAGTTTTGTTCCTCCACATCCATATCATGAGCCATCATTGCAAATAGATCAAGCAGATTGGTCCTGCTGAGCTAGCTGTATGACATCAGAACTTATTGCAACTTGCTGTGGCGGTCTTAAATTGCAAATTGAGTTTGCAAACCTCGACCAAGCGCCGGTAGGACCGTAGTGCATGGGCCGGTATCTTCAAGTTCTAGTTTGTGCAGGCTGAGAGTGTGAGTCGACAACTTTACTCTTAGCAAGTTCACCTTAGTTTGGTAAGATTCCAAACCACACTTACGCCATATAGGTGATCAGGTGTGGTGGCACACAGCTTCCATACATCCTTCATCATATTGGGATTAAGGCACACTGTATATCTATTCCCCTTCATCTTCAAAAACAGCTTGTATGCAGATTTGTGGGAATAAACTCCATCTAGGTTCCTTGTATGTCGGGAGACCAAACAGTCTTGGTAAATCTTGGCGGATGAGCCATCACCAATCACTCCACTTTTCATTCCCTTTACGATAATCTCCGACCCTGAAGAATGCTTTTCGACATAGGAACCCTTATTCTCCCTTAGCAGCATCAAAATTGTCTGTGTTGGCAAGTAACCTCCATACCTATTTAGCCAACAAGTAATCATTAAACTTTTGAAGTTCTCGAGAAACCCTGCCTCCTTCACACCGGTCTACTTAATTTACTCCATTTCACCCAATGAATTTTCCCTCCTCTCAACATTGGCCCCCACCAAAACTTTTCTTATCATAATCTCAATTTCATGGCAAAGTGATTGAGGTAGTTTGAAGCAACTTCATCAAATATACTAGAATGGCTGAACTACAACTTTCAAAGAGAACCTCCCTTCTAGCTTGGGATAGGAGCTTTTCTTTCTATCCCTTGATTTTTATTGACCATACTCTCTTTAAAGAAAGCAAGCGGCTTTTTTTCTCCACCCTACAAGCGAAGGTAGACCATTGTACTTTTCATCTTTGCTTGATCTCCCGAACTCCAAGCATATTTATAATCTTTGGATTGAACATCTTGGGGGTGGTCTTGCGAAAAAATGAAGTTGTTTTGTCTCTAATAGAAAGCTTTTGTCTCGACTTCCTCATTGGTTCGTAAACCTTGAATATGATGGCATTCTTGTGTAGTTGCCCTTCAAAACAAAAGACTATAGATGTAAGAACAAATGTGTTAGCTCCAGTTCATTCTTGCATATAGAGATACTAATGTTGCCCATTGTATAAATAGCATATATATATTTATATATAATGTTTAAAATCGATCTATTGGGCCCCTAATGACATAAAATCCAGCCATGTGGTCCATTCCCACTTTATTATTCCTTCCTTTCTAATTCCCACCCTTCAAAAACCTCTCCCTCTCATTCTCTCTTTTTAGTTTCCCCATTAACCATTTGCTCTCCTTACACAAGGTGGCTTCCCTCACCTCTCTTCTTCATACTACCACCAACACCGTCAGTATGCTCGTGTATTTCATGCGATTCGACCTTCCCGGCACCAACTTCACAGCCACCACTACTGTAAAAACAAAGCGTAGCACATGCTCGGGTTCGAAATGTTAGGGTCATATTTTATTGTAATTGGTATCTTTTGTAATCACCAACTCACCAGCAATTTGGTAAGATTTAGATGGTTTAGTACTTGAAAACATGTGGTTCAAAGTCAAGTATTAAAAGCGTAGAAGGTGGTCAATGAGTGAAGAAAAGTTGTTCATTAAGTCTCGACAAACGCTCGGCAGTCTGTAAGAGGCAATGTGAAGCTTCGATAGATAACTCGACGATTGCTCGATCTCCCAATCACAATTCCCAGTTTCTAGATCTAAAGTCGGGTTGAGTAACGTGTTGTTTTGAGAACTCTTTTCGTAATCTGAGCGTATAGGCTTTATTTTAAGAAGCCATGGATCACCGTTGGCCAAAGGCTTTTATTTTCTCACATGTGAAGGCTGATACGTTTGTGCCTTGGCCAAGGTTTTGTAGCAGAGTGCTTCTGAATCTTAAATTATTGATGAAGTGAAGAAGCTTTGCGTAACAATATCTGTTCGATTCTTTGAGTTGATCACGTCTTTTGGGATCGTGCAAAGGGTTAGTCGGTGGAGGTTTGTGCATCAAGGAAAGAAGGCTACTTCAAGATCAAGTCAGTGGGTATTGGAATAAAGGTTATTTGTAGATTGGTATTCCCGAGATAGGTCGGGGGTGGTTGGTAAGATTCTTTATCTTTTTATATAGCTTTGATTGTTGATGGCAGTAAATTCTTAAAGTGGTGACCTTAAATCAGCGAGAGAGGAATTTTTTTGCGCTTGTGAGTTTTAGATTTGTCGATAAATCGTCGTGTCTAATTTATTTTTCTGGCTTAGTATTTTGTTGATTTGTTGATGCAGCCCGCATTTGTCAAATTGAATGCAGTGAGTAACTAACGTAATTGAATGAGTAACCGGTCAAGAAATCTTAACTTGACACGAAACTAACAACATGAACAGCACAACCAGCAGCAGCATCCTTCATCATCCCTCCAAACCCCATGCTCCCTCCACAACCCATGTTGGGACGCAATCCAGCATGGGATATCCAAAAACGCGCCACACTTGGCATCGGCAGTGATGACATAGGGAGCGATGTGCATGTGGTGATAGTGGTGGTGGTGAAGGACAAGAAAATAGTTGGTGGCAGAATAAGATATATGGCAGGGCTAAGATTGAGAGAGACATATTGGACCACCCTTTTTTTGCTAACACTCCAAGGTGGTCTTTGCCTTTTGACTGAGTTCTGTCCCAGACTCCCAGTGGTGACTCCGCAGGCGCCTTTGGTATATATCTACTGCATTAACAACTTTATTGTTTAGATAGTTGTGAAATATGTTGCAAAAGATATTGTTGCTCTAGATTTATGAATAACAAATAAATCAGCCTTAGTTGGTCGCTTGTTGAATACAAATTAAAAGTTGTTTTTACTTTAATTGAAGTTTCATCTATTCATTAATCAATTAAGCCAATAAGATGTTAGCGACCTTTTAATTAAATTTCTACTAATGCAAATTGATGATGATGCAAAAATCATCAATTGGGTCCTCATCAAATCCAAAGTTTTGGAAGGTCTTCTTAATTTGCACAAAAATGAAAGTTTATCAAAGTGACCTCCAAGTGTTCCCTCTTAGAAAAGCCTTATGTTCTTAAGTTGCAGTATCAATTTATGTATTTTATATAAAAATATTATTTTAGATTTTCTCATACCATTATCAAATGAGGAGGAATATCCTTTTACAGTAGCCTGGTAGTTATTGTGCTCATAAATGTTTTATTTAATTGTTGGTGTAACGGTCACTGTCTTGATGAAATTTAAGGCATTTGGTAATGGTCGCCATTTTTCTTGTTGATGTGCTTGAACAGTTACATCTTTTATTTGGTGGCTTACTAGCTGTCATTTTCCACTTATTAATTTTTCCTTACTCATCACAAAATATGGTTCATAGATATTTTTTTATTGAATATTTCAAACACCAGTACAGTTAGTTTGAGTGCAGCATACAGAAACAGAAGGGAAGAAGAACACCACTTGACCTGAAGCAGGTGAAGAAAAGAGGAGAGAAGGGGAAAAAAGGTTAACAATATGTTCAGAAAGGAAGCCTAGTTGATTGTATTCATGTGAATAAGAAATCCCTTACTAAGAAGTACGTAAGAAGTCTCTAATAAAAAGCAATCAAAAATTTAAATAAGCATTCGTTATTCACAATAAAAATTGGTATAACCCAATTAAATGGTTATTGTGATTTGGCCAATCATCTCATTAAAGTTGCTAACTCAAGCCTGTCTCTCCTTACATAAATATGAAGAAATAGACTTCCGAGATCGATACTGCAGACTCTTTGTATGAATGGTTGGGTTTTGAAGCCATATAGTTCAAGTGTAATTGCAGGAGATTCGACATCACCTTATAATTTCAAGCTTTCATTGAACTAAATTAATTTTGTGGCTTCGTGTTGGTTCTGAGTTTGCAGTGCGTTGGTCGCCAGTTTGAGCGAGCTATCGCCATACCGAAGTTTGAAGCTGACGCTGATTAGTCGCCAGTTTTAAGCGAGTTGTATTAGTCGCTTTTAGCGTAAATTAAGGGTGTTCTTTGTGGCCAATAGACGATGAGCAGCGTTTTTTTAATGATGTGGCATTTATTTTAATGGCGTGGCGTTTTCGCATTAAAAAATTACCGAAATAAATTTACACAAACGTAATATTTACAACCCGGATTCTCCCCGTCCTCCTCCCTCGATGTCTCATATGATATCATATCTCTTTCCTTCCTTGTTTAATTTATTTATTTGTCATATACAGCACATACAATTGATCTCTTATCTTGATTCTTTTGGTGCAAGAAACAAAGAAAGGGCCAAGTCAACGCAACGCAATATAAAAGTTAGAAGCATTGGTAGCAAGCTTACGATGATTTCAAATCGGAATAGTAGTACTACATAATAATCGTCTCACTCCCAGGTAGAAAATCCATTATACCGTCATTCCTATCCCAAGAAAAAGAAGCCACGATGTGGTAAGTTTTGTGTGGATTTGCTCTGACTGAAAGTTCTAAGAGTCAAGCAACAAGAAGACTGAGGAAGAAGAAGAAAAGTAAAATCCCTTTATGGAGGCTAGGCCAGATTCAGTTAGGCCTCCTCGGGCTCAGAATGAAAGTGCATCTCACTGGCGGCAACTCAATGCTGCAATCAATAAAAATATTTTTAATTTGGTACTGGGTCGTAAATATTGTGTGTAAATTTATTTTGTAATTTTTAATAAAAATCTTGGCATCGTTAAAAAGGTAGTTATTGTTCGAGTGGCCAGTAGTACTTGTTAATGGCCAGTTAGTAAAAGGATTAGCTCTGTTTCTGTTTTAAAGCTTGAGGTAATTGTCTTCGTTTATTTTGAGGCCAATTACTTGTAGCGCGGGATAAAAACTTGAAGGATCAAATATTGTAGTTCGCTTGTAATTTTCACTTACATATGATACAAACATTTTCTAGAGTTTGGGATAAGAAAAAAGGTAGAGGCTGGCTCAATAAATTTTGGGGTTAAAGACAAAAACTTTAAGGGGATATTTTCTTACATTTAAACATTAATTAAATAATACAGTGTTGATTCTTTTTCTTTTTACTTAAAATCTTCTTTTTTTTTAAAAAATTCAAGAATTACTCCAACTAAGTTTTAAATTTAAAGTTCTAGAGTTTGGGATGATGAAAAAGGTAGATACGGCTCAATAAATTTTGGGGTTAAAGACAAAAACTTTAAGGGGATATTTTCTTACATTTAAACATTAATTAAATAATACAATTAATTCTTTTTTTCTTTTTTTTTACTTAAAATCTTCTTTTTTTAAAAAAAAAAAATTCAAAATTACCAACTAAGTTTTTAAATTCAAGTTCTAGAGTTTGGGATGAAAAAGGTAGGGCCGGCTCAATAAATTTTGGGGTTAAAGACAAAAACTTTAAGGGGATATTTTCTTACATTTAAACATTAATTAAATAATACAATAAATTTTTTTTTCTTCTTTTTTACTTAAAATCTTTTTATTTTTATTTTTTGTTTTTTAAAATTCAAAATTACTAACTAAGTTTTTAAATTCAAGTTCTACTAACATTTCATTTTCAATTCATAATATGACTAATCTACTTAATCATTCTTATGACATAGACGATCTTCAATATGATTATTAATTTTGATTTTGAAAAACTTCTCTAAGCAAATGCAACTATAACAAGTACTGTTACCCAAAATATACAAAATTAAATAACCTACATAGAACAAAATGGACTGGTACTTTCTTATTATCAAAATAAAATAAAAATGACACGTACAATGGGAAAAGTTCAAACCATTTCAAAAAATATTGTTTTTAAAAAAATAATTAAATTATTAAACAATTGTAACAAATAATCAAAATGGATTGATATAAGTAAAAGGATGTCCTAAAAGTATTGATTTATAAAATAGTTTTAAAAAATTATGAGAAAAAAAGAATAAAATAATTAATTTTTTTTACAACTTTTTATATTTATTGTAAAAGTGATATTAAAATTTGCCTAAAATTGTCCAATAACATAAACTGGCCATGACCCAATATAAAGAAATCCAATTAAAAATCCAGCCATATGGTCCATTTCCACTTTGTCGCCCATTGCCTCCTTTCCAATTCCCACCCTTCAAAAACCTCTTCCTCTCATTCTCTCTTTTCAGTTTTCCCCATTAACCATTTGCTTTCCCAATCCCAACAAGGTGGCTCTCACCTCTCTTCTTCAATCTTCACCTCCACCACCAACACCAGACAACCTCAGAACCAACTCCACAGCCCCACGTGCCCTCCCACGACCCATGTTGAGACGCAATCCAACACGTGAAATCCAAAAACGCCAAGCTCGGCCTTGACTACCTCCGCTTTGTTCGCCGCCAAGGCAGCGGCAACATAAGGAGCATGTATCTCATGGAGCTCAAGGGTGATAGTGGTGGTGGTGTTGGTGTTGGTGACAGTACTAAATATATGTTTGCTGCAAAGGTGATGGACAAGAAAGAGTCGGTGAGTAGGAATAAAGATGGTAGGGCTAAGACTGAGAGAGACATATTGGAAATATTGGACCACCCTTTTTTGCCAACACTCTATGCTACATTAGACACACCTATACCAGTCTCGCTTAAGCTTGGTAGAAAATATGCTTATGTCGATATGGATCATGTATAAGTTTTCTTTTGAAATTTGATGTATAGCATGTGATAAGTATGTTAGTTATGTCTTCTCTCGTGTTGTGAACGTCTGCAAACTATTTCTGTATAAATAAATAGCATGGTAGAAACATAAGTAGTGTGCCTTTTTACGCCTTATAAAAAGTTAATTCTCAAATTACATTTGAGATAATCGCTGTATTATAAAATGAATCTTTTTATACCTATTTTCAAACTTTATTTTGAACCTGGATAATTGATTTTCATTTGTTTTTAACTCATATAGTATTACAGTATCTAAATAAACAAGTAATCATAAGGTCATTAATGCTATCTGCTCCTACAATTAAATCATGTTGTAGTAATGTGTGAGAGATCATGCCCCTGGCTCGCCAAATCAGTGTTTTGCCAAACTTGCAAGAATGAGTGGAGTCGCATTGGTGTTTTTTGAAAGTGGAGACTTTACTGATTATATTTTCCCCTAAATTGAGAGTTTTACAATGCAGTCGTCATTTATTTAATTAATGGAAAAAAAAAAAAAAAAAATCATATGAAAAATACATCACTTTTATTGATTGTAATTCTTTACATTGATTCAAAAAATAACTGAAACGTTATATGGCTTTAGTCCTAAATACAATCTAGGAAAAGTATATGACTTTGGTCCTAGTTACGATTTAGAAATTCAAAATAAATTGGAAAAACTTTAATATATGAACCCTTGATCGAAGTTCAGAGGTTAAGTTACAAGGTAGGAAAGTATTAGATACCCATCTTGTCAGGTGAAACCTGTCTTTTAGACTATAGTGGTCAATGGTTATATTACATATTCCAAATAATATGTCATAACATTCATCATCCAAGATTGAAGCAAGCATTTGTGTGTGCATGGTGAAAACGCCTATTTTAAACATACAACCACATTTGAATAACTTCAAAATTAAAACATGGTGATTATATGTGTGTGTGCTGGGTGGAAACCCTAATCTAAGCATGTAATCTTATTATTTTAAATATAATAAAAAAACATGGAAACATGTTTATTATTAGGTGAAGATCCTAATTCAAAACATATGATCATATTATTTGAATTAAAAGCATGGAAAACATGTTTAGCATCAACATTAATAACATCCTAAGTTCTAACATACTTGCATACAAGAACATACAAAGAACATAACTAGAACATTCAATAACATAAGCATGGAGATTCAAAAATCTTAAATATAAAATCATAGTTGAAT
Organism: Notholithocarpus densiflorus; assembly: GCA_030021035.2. Classification (NCBI taxonomy): domain Eukaryota; kingdom Viridiplantae; phylum Streptophyta; class Magnoliopsida; order Fagales; family Fagaceae; genus Notholithocarpus; species Notholithocarpus densiflorus. The sequence goes on along the minus strand of JARYZH020000090.1, from coordinate 218,964 downwards.
CTAAATTTCATAATTAAAGATAGGGTTTAAGGAACCATACTTGCATGCATTAGCATGCCAAAGGGAGGGAGGTTCCTTTTAGAGGTTGTTAAGGAGTGAGGCAACAAATGTGAAGGTTGTAAACTCAAGACCAATAGAAATTGACGTTTATCCCAAAAGGGTTCCTTACTTTATTACTTCCTCTAGAAACCTGAAGAGAATAGAGGTACTTCAAGAGAATCTTAGAGGAGTGAGGCAACAAGTTGAAGTTGTAAACCCAAGATCTAAAGGACCAATATTTACACTTCTAGTGATTTGAGACTAAGAGGACCACAACACTAAAGGAACCTTTCTTGTTACTTCCGCTACAACTTTAGGGGAGTGACATGCTTTTGAATGTTGTTGGAGAAGCTAATTTATATTGGATGTGTGGAGGGTTTTACGATGAGAGTTAATCAATGTGGGACAAGCAAAATTATGAACTTGTGGCATTAAATGAGAGTTGACATGTGTTTGTGTGTGTCTGTGGGCCGGGGGGGAGGGGGGGTGGGGATTGGTGCATTAATTTCATGGTTTGAGAGAGTGGATAACAAGCAAAAGGGTTGGAATGTTTGGTTATTCCTAAACCTTCCCATAACAGCTAGTAGGGCCAACTTAAAAAATTATATCTCACTCATTTCTGATTGGAATCGCCTCATTCTCATTCTTAAATTGAAGTATTGGATATCTACCATCCATCAAAAATTCCAAATGGTTTGGAAGATATCTTGAAATAGTGAGTAGATGTCATTTCTTGAAAAATAGTTTCAATCCAATCATCATTAATAGTCCTTAGATTAACTCTCTTTTAGCTTAATATCCCCAATTAACTCAATATCAGAATGTACCTAACTCAAATATCATTAAATCATCTCTCTAAAAGTGTAATTTCACCAAAAATAAAATTGGGGCCAATCAAAATTAATTGTTCATAATCACATGTGATCAAACCCAATTATATGGATGCATCATGACCATTAAAATTTGATTTCATGATATCTTTTAATTTGATAGTCCAATTAGAGCTCATGACACGTTGTTTTGATCATTATGACTTCAAGATTTATTTTATGTGAAGCCTTAGGAAATCAAATATTCAAAATTATAGTTTTACCCTTGGGATGTGATATGACCATTATACCCTTAGATAAGGTTAAATGTGAGTTGCAAAATGGGATGTCTATGCATTGTTTTAAAAATTAAACTAGATACCGGCTAGTTCAACTAAGAACCAGACATTGAATCGGTTCGATAAAAACTGGGACAACTAGCAATTGATCTGAATACCATACCCATTTTCAATTTTTTTACCATTCCAATTTCTAAAACCATGTGGCTACCTGCTGCAATTATGTGGAGAGTAGAAAAAGGTATAATTATGAAAAATAAATGTTTAATCATAAACAATATTACAAACATAGGGAAATATTAAAATGAAAATAAACATAAACATAAAAAAATATATTAATAAAATGCTTAAAGAGAAAACTAGGATCAATCACTATGATTTTATGAATCACCTCAATGTCAAATAAAATATTCTTTTTTTCATTGTATCTTGTATTGAGAATAGTATAATAGAAACTAATTATATAAATAACTTAATTTAAGTTGTAACAGTGAATAAATATAAGCACATTTGGTATTAAATATAGATATTATCCACAATTAATTGTTTATACATGAATCATCTAACATTTGCATGATTAGAATTTTAAAATTAAATTGAAATGGTTGGTTTAATGGCAAGGGCTAAGAACTTGAGAGTGGTACAAATGACAAATGTCAAGAGGGCCATGAAAACCTAATTCCTGAGAGGAAAACCATTTACGAACAAGAAAATGACATAAAAAGATGTAGTGAAAGAGATGGTATTGCAAATTATATTGTTTTTGGTTATTGTGAATATGAATGCATGTGTTACAATAAAACATTAAGGTTTCAAATTTACATGGAAATATCAAAGTCGTGTCTAAAACTTTGAGTAATAGATAATCGTTTGCTACATTCCGCCTGAGGAACTAAAGGTAGGCAGATAGTAAATAGTTTATTGTAAAAATACCCTCGGCCACCTCCATTAATGTACCACATGTATCCTCAATGGTTAGTATCTTATCTAATCTAACCATTTTTCGCTTGACCACTTTGGTTTTGGTAGTTCACAATGATGACATTTTTCAAGTATTTTAAATGGTGATCTTAGACTTCTAAGGCCGTAAAACCCATCTAGTTCAAGTCATTTGCTCCTTTCACATTAGACACTAAAAGCAAGTTTTGTACTCTCTACCTAATATCATATAAAATGATACAAAGGCCTAAAAGATTCCCCCCTAAGACAAACAGTGTGAACATTATGATTTTTTTTTCTCACCAATTGATTTAGCATAAAAATAATATCATTATTCTCTAGTAAGCTCAAAATTAGGTTACTTATTGATTTAATTGTATCTAATGAACCTGCCAAAGACACAATTACAGGTTCACAAAAAATTAAAATTTAAAACCTAGGAAATTTTTGAATTCATTTCTTTTATACAATTGAATGATGTTGTAGGGATTGAAACTGTGTGAAGAGTAGAAAATGTATAGTCATGCAAAATATATGTGCAAACATAAACACTATTACAAACAAAATTACAAACTTTAACATGAACATATATATGAACATTAATGTAAAAACAAACAATAACAAATGAATACATTTAATATGGAATAAGAAAACTAGGCCAAAAATATTTGCATTACTATGATTTTATCTATCATCTTAATCTTGAATAAAATAGTCTATGGTTATTGTCAATTGTGTTAGGAATAATATACTGGAAAACAATTATGTAAAAACTTAATAAAATAAAACTATTCAATTCTTGAGAACACCATATAAAAAATATCTCCAGCTTAACATTTTTAATTATTATAACCAAATTATAATGAAAGAAAAAAAAAAGAGCAAAAAGATAACTCTCATTTTTTTGTTCAATTACTCTTAAAAAAAAAAAACTCTAAGTTCTTAATTATTTTTCTCAAATCTAAAAAAAACAAAAGAACAAAAAAACAAATGAGATCTAGTGATACAAATAAACCAAAAAAGCTAGGAATGAAAATGGTACCAAGATTTGGAGCTATCATGTACTATAGGCTCATTCCAAGACGACAAAAAAAACAAGCTATCAATGTTGCAACTCCCATCAATATGGAACTAGCAAAAATGACTAAACACGATTTAATAAGTGAGTCTTACTTCTTTCTTGAAAACAAATGAGATCTAGTGATACAAATAAACCAAAAAAGCTAGGAATGAAAATGGTACCAAGATTTGGAGCTATCATGTACTATAGGCTCATTCCAAGACGACGAAAAAAACAAGCTATCAATGTTGTGACTATATCAGTATGGAACTAGCAAAAATGACTAAACACGATTTAATAAGTGAGTCTTACTTCTTTCTTGTGGTTCACTAACATGATAGTCGTAGAGTTGATTAGGGTCACTACACAAGGTTTTAATCAGTGTTCACCTCTCATAGAAAGTCTAAACTTGGTCCTAAAGATAAGAGGTATTATATCTACTAATGCTTTCGACCTCATGCAAAAGTAGGAAGCATAAAATATAGCTTTATGAAGGTATAATAAAAGAGATTTTCATGTGCCACTTTATTCGTTCATAATTTGAGTTACTTTTAAATAAATGGCCATGTCTGTGCACTAACTTTCGGTTTTATGTACACGTCAAATCTTTCATGTCTAGTGTTGATTTCAATTTTTGGTAATTACAGTAATGCATTTAGAAGCTAATAAAGCCAATCTTTTGAATTCATTTATCACTCATGAATTTCATTAATATTATAAAACAAAGGTAATTGTTCATTAGACTTAAGATATCATTAGTTTAAGTTAAGAAAATAAATATCAAATGATGATTCTCATTAAAAGAAGGGGAACAATTTTATTTACTTTTTTTTTTTTTGGTCTTGGTGTATAATAGACATCCATTTTTCTAACTTCATAGATGTAGATCACAAAGTATCAAAACTTTTAAAAGGCCCACATATGATTAGTAAAATCTTAGAAATGCACTAATTATGCTCATTTTCTCTCATGTTTATACTCCTTGCTTATTGTTATTGCCTCCTCATCTTCAAATGCCTTCCCTAATTATATATGCTATTTATCACCATATTGATCTAAAAAATAGTAATACCAAAAGAGGTAATTTTCATCCACATTCATCTTCATGGCTGAACAAGCATTGACTTTATTTTCTTCAATTGAATGATGTAAAGGGAAAAAGGTAAAGAGTATGCTAACCAAGATAACACTTGGTGTGTTATTGAGGAGGAAAACTGGAGTACCTGACGTAAAAACCTCTCCATAGTCTTCCTAGCCACAAATGATCCACTAGTGAATCAGTTGTAGTACACGAATACACAAATGCACTCCAAGGCTGAGCTACCCAATGTACTTGAGCCCTCCAAGCTCTAACTACCAACGGACTTCTCAGGACTCTTATCTTCAACTAGCTTTTCGGAACCCGGAACACCACCCAATTGCACCACCAAGCCTCCATGACTGAAGATGGTTACGTCCCAATGGTTTCCAAAGGTCCAAACAACATTCACAACACTAAGGTGAAGATGAGTGTGAAGGAACTAGTCTCCTCTCAAAGATATGGCAATGGTGAAAGGGAAGAGTGTCTAGAAACTAAGGTGTTTGGCTCTCACAATGGAATGCTCAATTCTCACACTCTCAATCTGGGTGAATTTGATCTCCTAAGGGTAAAATACGTGGGAATGAGATGTATATATAGTGGGTATGGGAAAGGTACTGCAAGTGATTCAAATAACTTAATTTCCTATAATACTAAATTTCCTAAAAACAAAGTAAAGGAAAAAGTATTTTTAATATTTTGGATATTCAACCCACATATAAGGTCTTCCCTACAACACCTAGGTGATGTGGGATTCCATGAATTGCAAACCCTTACCTTATCGCACCTCGCACCCACACCCATCCACATGGCCTAAGTTTCTTGGCCTTTTGATACCAATTGTAATGCCCCAATCCTCATGTCAACAATATTGTCTGTTTTAGAGCCCATGCACCTCATGGCTTTATTTTTTTTTCCAAGCCAAAGATGGATATTCAACCCATATACAAGGTCTTCCCTTTTACCACACCAAGGTGATGTGGGATTCCATAGATTGCAAGCCCTCACCTCATCGCACTCACGCCCATCCACATGGCCTACGTCTCTTAGCCTTTGTCACTCTAGTTAGACAGTATGTCTTGCAAATCATTTCGCGAGTTGCTCTCTCAATAGATTTTTGAACTCTCACGTGTAGCCGTGTAGGCAAGTTGTCGTGTTCCAGTTAGACAATATGTCTTGTTCCAGCAAGTTGTCATTCTAGTTAAATAGTATGTCTTGGTCCAGTAAGTTGTCTTGCGAGTTGTATTAATCCAGTAGCTCTTTATGAATTCCTAAGCTCAACCCAATTACAAAAAAGCCCACAAAATATATAGAAAAATATGCATGAAGATACAAAGAAATCGGCACGGAATAAAGCCAAAATAGAACAAGTAAAAAACACAACTTAAGATATTCCATTAATGAAAAGCTTTGATATTGATCCCATGAATAGTTGGGTTTTGAGCCAATTTTTATCACAAATTCAATGTAAATTTCCTATATACAATTACTAGAAGATTGGGGATGGTAATCATGTTTGTCTAGTGCAAGCAGGTTCTCTTCATATATAATATATGAGATAGTAATTTAGTCACTCTAACAAGCTCTCATATAAAAAATTCATTAAGAAGCTCAAAAATCACAGTAAACATAAAAACCAGTTTAGTCATCAAGAGGAGAAATCGAGTTTGTGTGGGAAGTTGGAGATGAGGAGGGTTACTTTCAGCCATACGCCAAGAAACTAAGAAAAGAGTGAGCTCATAATTCAAAGCACTGAGCTTCAAGGACTTCTCATAGTGGGGCCTATCATGGAGGAAGGGACTGTGAGGGTCTTCAATTTAGGAGAGTAGGACTTGGATTTCAAAATATTTATGGCATTGGGTGGTGGTCGTTGGAAGTTTCAACTGAATATGTATAATCTCTGCTCTATCTCAATGTTTCTCTCTCATGACCGAAATCCATTCAACCCAATCAATGCTCTCTCTCTCTCTCTCTCTCTCTCTCTCTCTCTCTCTCTCTCTCAACCAAATTTGCTACAAATACCTTTTAACTCAATCAAATTGGTGTTAGGATTAGTGCCCTTAAATCTTATTGTATGATGCTATGTATGATATTATGTATGACTTAATGTTGTGATTAATAAAGTTGTTTTATTATTATCTAAAATAATGGTAACATGAATTGTAAAGTTGTGATTTTCCAATATGTATTCTGTTGGCTTTTATTTCGTGCCAAATTTGATTGTAATTGTATTTAATCTTTTGTACCCTGTATTTGTTGTGGGATTTTATTGTAAGGGTTGTGTGTTAGAAAGAGAGAGTGTGAAGACTCAAGCAACTGAAGACTGAAGAAGTTTCGTGAATATCTCGCGACTAAGCATCCCGTGAAAGGAAGCATGTGCCTTGCATATGACTGGAATGCGAAGAGTCAGGCCAGATGGAGACAGCTGTGTCTCGCGAGTATCTCGCGGGTAAGGCCTTCCCGCGAGACATTCTGTTTTGCCAGCCTGTCTAGTCTGATACACACTTTCTGTGCCCACACTATATATACCCACATTACCCATAAAAGAAGAGGAGAGCCTCTGAGAGAAAACCCTAGCCAAACAACTTGAGAGTTAGAGATTGTCATACCTACAATTCTCTACACATTAGTTTTGGGAATTTCCTCATCTCCTACCTCTCCATTTCCATATCATTGAGAGGTTGATAGCCCAAACACTTACCACACCATTTGAGAGTGTCAAGTGATAATTTGGTGCTGCTGGGAAGCATTGGAAGAAGCCAAGGATGGCAGATACAACATGGAGCTTGTTGCGGGATTCAAAGAGCTAGATAAGACACGGTTCCGAGAAGCCTTGTTGGAGTAGGAGCTTGGAGGGTTTAGGTACATCGAGTAGATTAGGCTTGGAGGGTCTCTTGCTAACCCATGTATCATAACTGATTGTCTAGTGGATCGATTACCGCTTGGAGGGCGGCGGAGAGGTTTTTCACCTAGTTCTTCGGTTTCCTCTACGATAACACATCGGCATGTTATCAGTGTTTGCATCTTTCTTCCCTACTCTTGTTCATTTCATTTTACTGTTGTGTTACTTTAAATATGGATTAGAGTAGCTCTCTTGCTTGTATGCTTGTGTTTATACTATTCCGCACTTAGTATTAAGTTAGTGTAAAATTAACCAAGCCGTAACTTTAAATTGAGAGTCTAAACAAGCTCTTGTGTTTCTAACACATTTTCGAACTTTCAATTTGTATCAGAGCTGGTACACTCGCTGTGGTTTAAATACCTGAGTGTGATCCTAGACCCTCTTGGTTTGTCATGGAATGTGATATGGTAAAAACCAACATGAAGCATAGTAAAGGTGTTTGTGAAAATGACTCAATGAGCATTTTTGGAGACTGTTCTAGTAATGAATTTTTAGAGTTATTCAAGTCAAAGAAACATGCTAGAATCTTTATACACATGCTGAAATCTATAGTTCATAGGAATCATGATATTCATAACAGCCTATGTGAGTCAAATTTCTTAATTGACAAATATAAGAAAAGGAATAGACGCTTGTGTGACAAACTAGATTGTTTGAAAAGAAAGATTCACTCATCTCTGAATGAAGTAAAGAAAAATGAGTCCTGCTTTGATGGTCAAGAATGTCTATCTCATGCATGTCTTTTTGTTCATACCGCACTGAAAGTATTTAATTCATGTTTGTGGTATCTTGACAGCGGCTGTTCAAGACATATGACTAGAGATAAATCTTTGTTTAAATCTCTTAAAGAGAAGGAAGATGGCTTTGTGACATTTGGAGATGGTAGTCACTCACAAGTTCTTGGAAAGGGAACTGTGGATATTCCAGGACTGCCTTTGTTAACAGATGTGTTATACATTAAGGGATTGAAAGTGAACTTGCTGAGTATTACTCAAATTTGTGATGAAGACTTCTTAGTCCAATTTTCAAAGAAAGGATGTCTAATCCTAAATGAAGAAGGTGTTCAAGTTTTGAAGGGACTTAGGACCACCGACAATTGTTATGGGGTTATTCCCAAACCAAGCATAGCGTGTCGAAGTGCCCGAGTGAATCTTTTGGAGTTATGGCATCAAAGACTTGGACATGCTAATTACAAACAAGTAGCAAAAGTCTCAAAGCTTGAAGCTGTGATTGGTTTACCAAAGTTTGGAAAAATTGAGAAGAACATTTGTGGTTCATGTCAATTGGGAAAACAAACAAAGTCGAACCATCCAAAAGTAAATGTGGTTGCTACTTTTTGTCCTTTGGAGTTACTACATGTGGATCTAATGGGTCCAACCAGAACAGAAAGCTTGGGTGGAAAGCGCTATATTATGGTGGTTGTTGACAATTTCTCAAGATACTCTTGGGTGGAATTTCTTAGAAAAAAGTCGGAAGCATGTGACAAAATGGAAAGACTATGCAAGAGGCTACAGAATGAGAAGAGAGTTCCCATAGTTAAAATTAGAAGTGATCATGGGAAAGAATTTGAAAATACAAAGTTTGAAGCATTCTGCAATGAACATGGCATTAAGAAGAAATTTTCAGCTCCAAAAACTCCATAACAGAATGGGATGGTTGAAAGAAAGAATCGGGTGATTCAAGAAATGGCAAGAGTAATGCTACTAAACAAAAGCATTCCACATAAATTTTGGGCTGAAGCAGTGAATACTTCATGTCACATTGGGAATAGGATTTATTTCCGGGCAGGAACAAAGAAGACATCGTATGAAATTTGGAAAGAAAAGAAGCCAAAGGTGAAATACTTCCGAGTATTTGGAAGCAAGTGTTATATTCTCAATGATAGGGAGAATCCTGGAAAATTTGATACTAAGAGTGATGAAGGGATTTTCTTAGGCTACTCAACAAACAGCCGAGCATATAGAGTGTACAATAAGCGCACTAAGACGGTGATGGAATCAATAAATGTGGTCATTGACGATGCTATCTCTAAAAAGGATATTGATGATGATAGTGAAGGACCGAATCTTAAGAGGAATGAGGGTAATAACAACATGTCTCAAGTTGAGAATGATGAGAAAGAATCACCGGAACAGGAGTTTACACCTCCTATATCAAGAAGGGAGACCAGATCAACCCAAGGATTTTCTAGTCCATTCACCCCTCCTGAAGTTCAACCTCCAATCTCTCGTGATGAGGAACCTTCCACCTTTAAGAGACCATCGTCAAGGGTAACTCTCAATCATCCCTCAAGCAATATCATTGGTGACTTAGATGAAGGAATTCAATTGAGAAAAGGACCATCCTATAGTGCAAATCATGTGACATACAACTGCTATCTTGCTCAATTTGAACCAAAGAAAGTGGATGAAGCTTTGAAGGATGAAAATTGGGTAGAGTCCATGCATCAAGAGTTGAATTAATTTGTTAGAAATGATGTATGGGAGTTGGTACCAAGGCCCAAGGATACACATGTAATCGGCACCAAGTGGATCTTCAAGAACAAGATTGATGAGGATGGTGAAATTGTCAGAAACAAGTCTAGGTTGGTGGCTCAAGGATATACTCAAGTTGAAGGCATTGACTTTGATGAATCCTTTGCACCAGTTGCATGATTAAAGTCAATTCGAATTCTTCTCTCCATAGCATGCATTATGAATTTCAAGTTATATCAGATGGACGTGAAGAGTGCTTTCTTGAATGGTTTTTTAAACGAAGAAGTATTTGTTGAGCAACCAAAGGGGTTTCAAGATCCTCACTTTCCGGATCATGTGTTAAGGCTGAAAAAGGAATTATATAGGCTGAAACAAGCACCAAGAGCTTGGTATGATCATCTCACCACATACCTCTTGAATCATGGTTTCAAGAGAGGTCAAGCCGATCGAACTTTGTTTGTCCAAATAAATGAGGAATTTCTCCTTGTGGCTCAAGTATATGTGGATGATATTGTTTTCAGATCCACAAATGATCACCTAACTCATGAATTCTCAGAAGAAATGAAAAGGGAGTTTGAGATGAGCATGGTGGGAGAGTTAAACTACTTTCTAGGGCTTCAAGTGAAACAACGGGAAGATGGGATATTTATCTCTCAAGAGAAATATGCCAAAAATCTTGTAAAGAGATTCGGCCTAGACTCTAAGAAACACACTTCAACTCCCATGAGTTCCTCAGCAAAACTGAGTCGTGATGCAGCAGGTGTAGAAGTGGATCCAACACTTTATCGAAGTATGATCGGTAGTCTTCTCTATCTCACTACTAGCAGACCAGACATCGCCTTCAGTGTGGGAGTATGTGCTCGATTTTAGGCAGCACCCAAAGAGTCACACTTGACAGCAGTCAAACGCATTATCCGCTACATAAATGGCACATCTGACTATGGAATTTGGTATTCAAGAGACTCAAATGAATGCCTAGCAGGATATTCTGACGCTGACTGGGCCGGGTGCATTGATGACAGAAAAAGCACTTCCGATGGTTGTTTCTACCTTGGAAATAACTTAGTATCATGGATAGTAAAAAGCAAAATTCAGTTTCTCTATCAACGGCTGAAGCTGAGTACATTGCAGCGGCAAGTTGCTGTGCACAATTATTATGGATGAAGAAGCTTTTACATGATTATGGAATCACTCAAGATACTATGTGTGTGTTCTGTGACAATACGAGTGCCATAAATTTGTCCAAAAATCCAGTCCAACACTCAAAATCAAAGCATATCGAGATCTGGTACCACTTCATTCGTGATTTGGTAGAGGAAAAGACTGTGTATTTGGAGTTTATCAACACTGACAACCAGAAGGCAGACATCTTCACTAAGCCTCTTGATGGTCCAAGGTTTGAGTCCTTGTGTAAGACCATTGGTGTTGGTATCATCCCTTGAACTCTATCTCGTTTGTGAACCTATTCTGTGCATTATTAAACATCTGATGTTTAGGTCTCACATGCGTTGACATGTTTCTTTCACTAGCTTTTGCTTTGCTCTTGTTTTTGATGATTTTCGTTTCTTGTTCTGTTTTTGAGTGTGTTCAAAAATTTCAAAAACCCGTAAAAAATTGAAAAATCTTCAAAAAGTTTGATCGCTTGTTTTGTGTATTTCACATGTGAGTTTGGCCTAGTACCTTCATACTAATGGCGTAGTGCATTCACGAGCTTGGCTTGTTCTTATGTGCACATATATCTTTGTGGGAGAAATCTTGAAAACTATGTGTGATTGTTGTAAATAGATCTTCAAGCTTGTCATGAATGATTGGTCAATGGTCTTGATGATCTTGATACATGCATAGACTTGTGCCTATATCTCTTCCCACTTTATTTTATGTTTTTGCATTAGAGCTCATCAAATGTAAATCTCAAAATGAAAAAGAGATTATGAGCTGCAAAAACCTGTCACACATACTAGTATTTGACTAGGAAAAAGGGAAAACGATTTGTGTATTGTAATGTATGGTGCTCAAAAAGCCAAAGGCTAACTCTCATTGTTGAAATATTAAAAATTTTAAGCACCGATCTCAAAAAGAGATGTATTGTCCAAAAAGGATCAAATGTTATGATTTATGCAGAAACCAAATGAAAAGCTTCTAAGTTTTGTAATCATTCTCTTGTGGGAGGTCATATATGCTCATTTCTATAATTGAGATAGTCCACTTGACTTAGTACTAGTTATGTATGACTTGATTGAATTGATCATTGAAGCTTCACTCTGGTCTAAGGACTATTCCACACTTGACATTCACCCACAACACACAAGTCTTTGATTCAATGAATGTTTATCTCATTTGTGTGATTGTACATGTTCAAATGTGATGTGTATGTTCAAATACTTGATGATCAAACCCAAAAATATTTTTGAGTGTTTTAATTGTTTTTGAAAGTGATTTTATACTTTCGTACTTTTAGTTTTTGTTCAAAATGCATTTTTGTGTTTTTCTTCAAAAACTAGTTCAGAGGTTGTTTCACGAGAAGCTCGCGACTTAGAGCTTCCAGCGAAAAGTGCTTAAGGGAAATAAATTTTTTTTTGTCAGTTTACACAGAAACTTTTGCTACTGTCTTGCGACTATATCGCGACCAACAGCTTCTCGCGAAATGCTGTTTGGCCAAAATTGGATTGTTCCAAATTCAGACAGAAGCTATCGCGACTGTATCGCTACTGTCTCGCGACTTAAAGCTTCTCGCGAAAGTTTTTGTGCTTCAAAGGTCTTTCTCGCGATTACCTCGCGACTGCGTCACTACTGCCTAACCCGCGAAAAATGCGTGTTTTCAGTTTTGTATAGCAGATGTGACTGTTTTTCAAACACTTAGACATTTCCCTCGCACTAACTCTCTTCGAACCCTTTTACACCCAAATCTCTATTTCATTCAAACCCCATCATTTTCAGGCAAAATCTCTGCAAAATCCTTTCAAGGTATGTGTTTCTTACACTATTTTCATCTTTTATTTTCGAATTATGCAGAATTTGTGCTTAGGGTTTTGAAAATTGGGGAATTTCGAAAATTGGGTTAGGTTTCTAAATTTTGTGAAAATTTTTCCAATTCTTTGATTAGGCTGAGTCCCATTTGATGTTTGTGCATCTGTGTTGGCCCTTTGTGGCAGTTTGAGCATGTATTGAGGCATTTTTCAATATGTTCATGCATTTTTCATAAATGTTTTGCATTGTTGCATGTCATGTGTTTAACATATTGTCTAAATGACATTTCTGTATTATTTTGGACTCAACTGAGTTCCAATCTTTGTTTTTGGTCTTGTTTGATCATATGAACCATGTTTTGATCAATTTGTGTGTGTTTTTCACACTTTGTCCATCTTGTGCCTCAATGCCATGTCCTGCACACATTGTGCACACTTTAGGCATTTCTAGGCCCCCTCTCATGCATCTCATGCTGCATTCACATGCATCAGCACATGCACACATATGCACAGTTACTTCTTTTCATGCATTGTGCCCATATCTTCTTGTTTCATCTGTTTAGCATGTTGTTTTGAGTTTATATGCTATGGTTCTAGGTTGTTTTACTTGTAATTTTTGAACTAACTTGAATCTAATCAAGTTTTGTGTTTTGTCTTATGTGTCCATACTTGGCTCTTTTTTGTTTGTATTCCTTTGCACAGATGGCTCCTACTAAGCATGCAGCCACCAAGAAATCCTCTTCCAAGCGTGCACGCATTGATTCTGATCATTTCAAGTCTGCTGAAGCTGATATGAAGTATAATGACTGCTATAAGGACAAAACGATCATCATGGAAAGGGTCGTACATCTGGAATCACTTGAGGGCACTTTCATACCTGAAGTGTTCAAGGAGAGAACTTGGACCAAATTGCTAAACCCAGCTGGGGTTGTCTACTTAGAAATAATCAAAGAGTTCTTCTCAAATGTTTCTGTGGATGGGGATCATATCGAGTGCTGGGTAAGGCACAAAGAATTTGTAATTACAAGGGAAATCATCCAAGATTTTTTAGAGGTTCGTCCTTCGTCTCAGCCAATTACAGTGCCATATGAAGACAGATTGGGTTCTACTGATGACATGATACGGATACTTGGTGGCACACCAAAGAAAACGTCCATGAACACAATACCATTCTCACCGGAGATGCGGACTTTGGCCTATGTGATGATTCACAACTTGTATCCGATCACCAACCTCACTACACTATCAGCTCTAAGGACAAGATTTCTGTATGATCTCTTTACCCATAAAGAGATAGATATTTGTGGACATATCATCCATGTATTGAAAAAGAGCATTGAGAAACAGAATTCAAGGACTGTAATGTCTTTTCCCTCATTGATTATGGGATTGATTGCTAAGGCAAAACTGAAACTCCCAAGTGGTCTAACAGTAGTCTAAAGGGACTATCCCATTGGTGCACACACAGTCACCAGGAGCACAGCTCATATCAAGGGATCTAAAACAAGTGTGCATACGATACCACGGGATCGAGTTGAGGATGAAGGGGGTGATACTGAGGAGGAGATTGATAGATTTACTTCTACTCTAGAGTCCTCAGCACAGCCATCCTCTTTTGCACCAGCACGAGGACCAGACAGACTCGATCACCTTCTTGATAGAGTGGATAAGATGTGTACCATGTTAGACTCCCATGTGCAGCACACAGCGACCCAGTTTGCGTATATCCAGGGACAGATCACTGCACTGTCCTCTCAGATTGAGGATTTGTCCATGGCGCATGGTTCAGACTCCGAGTCTGACCAGTTCTATCCTCTTTGGCCATTCCGGTCAAAAAGGGGGAGAAAATTTTGAGGGGGAGCTTGCACAATGTTAGGGGGAGCATAGGCTCAGGCTTAGAAACATTGGTTTTATTGGTTATTGGTTTATTTTTAGATTCTATAGCTACTGTTTTTACTGCTTTTGTTTAAAGCTTTGATACTCTGTTTTATATTTCAGTTTATATTTAGTATTTGTGACTATCTCAATGCTTTTGTAGCATTTTCTGTGTACTTTTAGATATTGTTAATATGTCTTGAGTACTTCACTCTTATGCCCTAGTAGGATTGTTCCTAGATGCAAATACTTCGTGTATTTTGCATTGGTTGAGTGTTGGACATGCAATTGATCCTTGGGATTGTTCTTAATTGCATTGCGTGTCCGGATGAGCATTTACTTGCTAAATGTTCATTGTGGTCATTCTTTAATGACTATTTTTTGTTTGATCAAGATATGTTTCATGTTTACTGTGTTTACAAACTTGATCACACTTTACTTGCTCTTGTACGTACCTTGTGTTCAACTTGTCATAAGCTTAATGAAAGTTTTGTTTATGTGCAAGTGTTTCAGGTTACAGGTATTTACTTGCAAGTGCTTCACAGCTTCTAGATTAGGTGTGAGTGAGTTTTGCCTTTGTTCCCAAACTCACGTTTAAGTCTAGAGTCTGTTTTAGGGGTTTTGTCACGGAATAGCCAAAGGGGGAGATTGTCAAGTTGTGATTTTCCAATATGTATTCTGTTGGCTTTTATTCCGTGCCAAATTTGATTGTAATTGTATTCAATCTTTTGTACCCTGTATTTGTTGTGGGATTTCATTGTAAGGGTTGTGTGTTAGAAAGAGAGAGTGTGAAGACTTAAGCAACTGAAGACTGAAGAAGTTTCACGAGTATCTCGCGACTAAGCATCCTGCGAAAGGAAGCATGTGCCTAGCACATGACTGGAATGCGAAGAGTCAAGCCAGATGGAGACAGCTGTGTCTCGCGAGTATCTCGTGGGTAAGGCCTTCCCGCGAGACACCCGCGAGACATTCTGTTCTGTCAGTCTGTCCAGTCTAATACACACTTTCTGTACCCACACTATATATACCCACATTACCTACAAAAGAAAAGAGCCTCTGAGAGAAAACCCTAGCCAAACAACTTGAGAGTTAGAGATTGTCATACCTACAATTCTCTACACATTAGTTTTGAGAATTTCCTCATCTCCTACCTCTCCATTTCCATATCATTGAGAGGTTGATAGCTCAAACACTTACCACACCCTTTGAGAGTGTCAAGTGATAATTTGGTGCTGCTGGGAAGTATTGGAAGAAGCCAAGGATGGCAGATGCAACATGGAGCTTGTTGTGGGATCCGAAGAGCTAGACAAGACACGATTCCGAGAAGCCTTGTTGGAGTAGGAGCTTGGAGGGCTTAGGTACATCGGGTAGATTAGGCTTGGAGGATCTCTTGCTAACCCATGTATCCCAACTGATTGTCTAGTGGATCGATTACCGCTTGGAGGGCAGCGGAGAGGTTTTTCACTGAGTTCTTCAGTTTCCTCTTCGATAACACATCGGCGTGTTATTTGTGTTTGCATCTCTCTTCCCTACTCTTGTTCATTTCATTTTACTGCTGTGTTGCTTTAAATATGGATTAGAGTAGCTCTCTTGCTTGTATGCTTGTGTTTACACTATTCCGCACTTAGTATTAAGTTAGTGTAAAATTAACCAAACCGTAACTTTAAATTGGGGGTCTAAACAAGCTCTTGTGTTTCTAACACATTTTCGAGCTTTCATGAATATTCGGACATTATCATATAGTCCATGAGATGCATAGTATGTGATTAATGTGATTTAGTCACAGAAGATATAAGTCACAAGTTCTTTGTAAACTCAGAATAGTAGTTCGTAGTCGATGATGAAATTGGGCATTTAATCTGCGAAGACTATAATATATTAACTAAGATGATTTGTCTTGATCATGGAAGTGGAGACTTTTAGTTGATATGTTTTAAGAGTTAAGACATATTGAACTAGACCGCTGTGAGATTTATTATTCTCCTAACGACTGTCAAATGAATAATAAATCTCACGACTTCTATTTACATGAACTCTTAATCCTGAGAGAATAATGGACCTGATCATGAAATGTAAGTTGCTTTAATATATCAAGAGTGAGATCTAAAGTAACGGTCAAAATCTTAGTATGTTGGGCAGCCACATTTAGTGTTGATGGAACATATATTCTCAAGATGGAATTCATAGTCTCTTAACGGAGATATAAAATATTCCCTTGAAATAAGTTTAATGGGTTCGGTTATTCAGAGTGTTAGGCCTAACCACTTTAGTAAGAAATTACTAAAGTATATATATTTATGAAATTGGATTTCATAAATATATGATGAATAACTTAAAAGGATTAAACTGGGTACTCAAGGATTAAGATGTAGTGATCTACAAAGTGGCAGTCTTCATTTATGACTTTGTATTACTACGAATATTTTATGAAGGGGTTGCATGTACAATAAAGCCTTGGGATATAATTTATTAATAAGGCCTAGAGTGCAATTATATTTATACAGTGGTATTAAATATAATTAATGGTAACTTTGGACTTGTCAAGAGTTGACAGAAAGGCCCAAGGCCCATTGGAGCTAGTGTCTTATTTGTTCCCTTTTGGTCCCACTCCAAGCCACATACTAAAGCCCAATTGGAAAGGCCCAATGGCTAGCCCAATTAGATAATTAGTTATAAGAAGAGAAACATACAGAATTTTGAAATAATATGAAATGGTATGTATATGAGTGTTAGACACTTTTTCATTCTCTATTGAACATAACATACAACTAATTGAGAGACCACACATCTTGGGCATCAAGTGGAATTGGAGTGAAGATTGAAAGTATTCTCAAGAACTTCTGATCTTTGTTTTGAAATTCACCACACCAAGGTACACTCTTTTGTTCTTATATTCTGAAACTTACATAGCACATGTTATCAATTTCGAATGAAGTAGATTCGTTAATTTTCCATTGCGCATGTATTTAACCAACAATTGGGTTTCAAAAATATCAATTGATGCCTTTTTGAAAAGGAATGTTGTGTGAGGGAGGCATGGCGAGAGCTAGATCTAGCATCCCATAATGGGGGGTTTGTGGGATTGGTTTGAATTGATTATGGTTGGATTGACTTGTGGTTGAATGAATTAAAATAAAAAAAAATGAAAAACAAAAAATCAATAATTATTCTTTTAAAACAAAATATTATCTCTTTTTATTTTTTTAATATTTTAATTTTAAAAATTCTTACAAAACTATGTTGTTTTGGGATACTTGATGGCAATCTCACTATTAGAATGGAATGACTTATTTGAATAAAGTTAAAAGTTAAAGTACTTAATTGAATAAAATTAAAGTTGTAAGTCTGAATTGAATTTTATGCAAAGATAGAGAACGAAATTTGAAATTCAGCTAATTTAATAAATTATAGATTTATATAACTTCTTTAATTAGTAGTTTCGATTTTATCATCTATGCACAACATGGATTTAATGCTAATGGACTACATAATTCCCCAAAAAGATGGAGCCTACCAACTCACTTGGTTGGAGAGAGAGAGAGAGAGATTTAGGTAGAGTATCTTCTCCATGGTTTCTAAAATCAAAATAATCAAATAACCAAAAAAATGTCTAGTTCTCGATTTTTACCAGTTGAACCTACGGTTTTTATGGTTTTACTAAGCCGGTTGAGGGCCCGATTCTTATTGAACCGGCCAATTCAATCTTGTATTTAAAACCATGATCTTCTCCCTCTCATGAGGATGGCCTCACATATAGGACCCATGAGTAAAATCTATCCATAATGTGACAAGAAAGAGTATGCTCGATGGACCTAATAATTTTACAACTATTTTTTACTTCAATAATTCAATAGTTACAACAATAAGAAATGAGAGATTTGGACTGTAGACATCTTCGTTGGAAACACCACTAATTGCTAGTTGAACTATAAGAATCATGGAAAATTTTCAACTACTCTATAAATATATATATTTATATATATATATATGATAATTAGGAGTGGGGAAATTTAACCCTGCATGTCTTGAAGATATCAAGATATGCTAATCAATTGAGCTACAAGGCTCTTGGCAAACTTATATGCATATTACGATAATAAAATAAACAACAATCTGTAGGGTGTAATCGTCTCTTTTCACGAATTGAACAACAGTGTTTTCCATGCTTTTGATGTGTAGTGCAACCCAAAATTGCTAATTAACACGAATATTTCTAAGGTCAATTAAATACTACATCAACATACCATAAAATGGCTAACACTTACATCGTTCCCCTCTCTAGCTTTATGTTGTTGCCACCATCTCCTTCTCCTTCCACTTCTGCGTAGTTGGAGAAAGATGCGTTGTCACCACTATTGCCACCACTAGTATCTCCCTCTCCTACCCTCCTAGTCTCGAGCTACCACCAGGACCACCCCCTTCCACCTTATTTCTCATGTTGCTTTCATCATCTCCCTCAATTCCTTCATATTTCCACCACCGTCACCTCCCTCTTCTCCAACCATTATTACCATACATGACAGTTACTACTTATCAATGTTTTCGCTTTTTTTTTTTTAGTGTAACTAGGCATTATAAAATTAAATTAAATTAAGGACTTAACCAAACAACTGGATTTTTTTTCCCTTGACATGTTTCTACAATGTGCTTTTATTTAGATTTTATTGAATAATCAATTAAATTTTGAACCGCTCCAGAAAAAAGATCTATTTTCAAAATGTAAAATTGAAAGGACATGATAAATAATGCACACAATTATTTTTTTTTTTTGCTGAAAAATAATGCACACAATTAATAAACAACAATGATGAAAGATCTAGGACTATATATAACGCTTGGAGCTTAATCAAAAGGCGTGTTCGTTTGAACATCATGATAAAAGATACAATTATAATATTTTCCTTACAAGCCAATGCTTAAAATTATGAGTTTCCTGCTCTTATTGGCTAGTTAATCCCCTGGCTATGCAAATTTTTCATGCAGTTCTTTCTTGTTAAGGACTGAATCATATACTTTTAATTTTATAAAAACCTATTGTTCTAAACGGCAGGGTTGTTTTAGCCAAATGTTTTCTAAAATGCTAAAATAATCCTTTTAATCTTGGCTGGATGATAACCTCATGCCATGCCATATAATACAGTAAGAGAAACAAATTCAACAACTTCCAAATCCAAGATGATATGATAGTGGCTTTTCCCTTATTCTTTTTCTGTTGCTTGATTGTATGAATCATATGATAGTGATTTAATATAAATAAATATTGGAATAGAATAATTTATTGTCTACTTTTTATAATTCCAAAAAAAAAATCCTATTATCTAATTCAAAATGAGTCATAATAAGACAAATTAAGGACAAAAAGGTAAATTTTAAATTTTAAATTTTAAATTCTATAAAATTAGGATAGAAAGACAAATTAGGGATATAAAAGGCCCATTTGGTAGCAGTGTTTAAGTATTATTGTTCAGTTTTCAATATTGTGGAAATACGTGTTTGAGTGTTATAGAAATTCATGTCAGAAGTGTTATTGTTGTTTAAATACTGAAAAATGTTGTTTAAAAGCCACTAACAAACAACTCCAAAGATTGTGGGTTCCAGTTAGCTCAAGTAGTAAAATTTCTGATGGTTAAATAAGAGATCTGGGGTTTAATCTCCGTCTACACTAAAAACTTATCAATGTCTTAGTTTGACA
Source organism: Notholithocarpus densiflorus (assembly GCA_030021035.2). Lineage (NCBI taxonomy): Eukaryota > Viridiplantae > Streptophyta > Magnoliopsida > Fagales > Fagaceae > Notholithocarpus > Notholithocarpus densiflorus. The sequence goes on along the minus strand of JARYZH020000090.1, from coordinate 198,831 downwards.
AAAATCAAAAGCGAACGGTATAGGTTGAAACTATATATATAAATATATATATATATATATAAAAGATAGCTTGTGAAATTTAAGATCTAAAAAATTATGACACGTATTTTTACTTGTACTACTAGCTGTTGTAACTTATAACTTAAAATAAATATACATATATATAAAGGTTAGTCTATTTTACAATTAATTACTATCATTTTTTTTTTTTTGAGAAAATTATTACTATCATTTAGAAAAAGCTTTATATGGGAAAATCCAATTAAAAATCATGCTATTGGGCCCTAATGGCACAAAATCCAGCCATATGGTCCGTTCCTACTTTGCCAACCCATTCCCTCCTTTCCAATTCCCACCCTTCAAAAACCTCTCCCTCTCATTCTCTCTTTTCAGTTTTCCCCATTAAACATTTGCTCTCCTTACAAGGTGGCTCTCACCTCCCTTCTTCACCACCACCACCAACACCATCATGCAACCATGCGTCGACGACCTCGCCGACGATTTCGACAACCTCAGCATCAACTCCACAGCCACCACTGCTATAGAAACAAAGCGTAGCACAAGCTCAGGTTCCGAAACAACTACATGGACAACCACAACCACAACCACCACCACCAGCATCGCTTCATCCTCCTCCAAGCCCCACGCGCCCTCCCACGACCCATGTTGGGACGCAATCAGACTCGTCAAATCCAAAAACGCCACCCTCAGCCTCGACGACCTCCGCTTTGTCCGCCGCCTTGGCAGCGGCGACATAGGGAGCGTGTACCTCGTGGAGCTCAAGGGTGGTAGTGGCGGTGGTGGTGGTGGTGAGTCTGGTGACAGAACTAAATGTATGTTTGCTGCAAAGGTGATGGACAAGAAAGAGTTGGTGGGAAGGAATAAAGATGGTAGGGCAAAGATTGAGAGAGACATATTGGAAATATTGGACCACCCTTTTTTGCCCACACTCTATGCTACGTTGGACACTCCTAGGTGGTCTTGCCTTTTGACTGAGTTCTGTCCTGGTGGTGACCTCCACGTGCTCCGTCAAAACCAACCGGACAAACGCTTCGGTGAGCCTGCTGTACGGTGCGTAAAGTTGGTTAATATTCATATCTACATACTCTTTTTTCTATATCATTTAAAATAATTAGTCTTATAACTTAATTATACATTTTAGTATTTTTAATAAAAACGTTCAAAGTTTAAATTCTCTCTTCTAGTTTTAACTATTGAATTCAAATAATTAAGAACTGTTATGTCTAGTAAGTTGTCACTCTAAAATTGAAGTTGGAAAGATTAAAAGTGTCATATATTATGCATGTAGGGTGGGATTGTAGCACTGCATTATGGTGAATGATGCAACTTTATATATAAGTGGGGGTCACCACCACTTTTTACAACTATTCATTGCTTATGGGCTCCATGAGTTTAATCTATGTCTTGGACAGTGTTTGATTACGATCTCTTGTGGGTCTATCGTGCACCATATCATAATTTGATGGCACTTTCACGTATTGAATTTTAAGCTTCAAAATATATGGCTTGGTTTACGCCAAGTTTTGGGGCTCCAGAAACATTTTATTGTGGATTGGAATGTGGGTTTGGATTTTCTTAACTTTTTAGAGTAATTCAATTAATTTTTTGCTATCGAATTTACAAAAATGATTGACTCATCATTTTGGTGAAAGCTTTAAAATAAATGAATATGATTTTATGAATTCTATGGACTATGATAGAGCTACCTAAAAACTTCATAGAATCCTAATTCATCTTTACCTTGATTAAGTGAGTGAATCGGTAAGTTCTTTTAGGGGAAAAAATCTGTCATTCTATGATTTCTATCTATAATTTTTTAAATAAATAGGTTACAATTTATTGTCAAAATTCAAAACCTTCAAAATGAGAATTATTTTAAGAATTTTAAAGAATCTTAATCCACTATCATCAATCACGTCTTTTTAAGTGAGTGGATCAGTTTGTTTCTTTAGGATCGAGAAGTCTAGAAATTCAGACAACATAATTGGCAATCTTCACCAACTAATTTATGTTTCTTCTTTCAAGCCTCCCACTTTCTTGGAAATTCCTAATGATCAGCTTGAGTGACATTGTTCAATTTTTTGACACTTCCAATAAATTTATTGTTGATTAGAGTGTTCTGTAATTTCCAGTTCAAACAAACCAAAAATTTTAATAAGAAGTAGTGATTATTACCCACATTCTAGTATATATATAATACACACGTTATAATTTTACAAAGAAACTTGTGACTTTAATTCATCGGATTGAACTAACTTAAGTTGTATGTATTGTATACACCTTTTTCTTTCTTTTTTTATTTTTTTTAGAAGATACTATTTATACATTTAACTGTGAGCATTAGTCCTTCTCAAAAAAAATTTATAAAAAAAAATCTGTGAGCATTAGTGATTTTCCTTGAATAAAGTTTATTAAACTTGTTAGACACAGTAGCAAAGATTTTCTCGTTGGCCTTTGTCCCTAATTGATAATTCAACTTAATGACAGTAGTGACACAGTAATCCGGTGGACCCCCTCGTGCAAGATTCTAGTTATTCTGCTTCTTATATTGCTCTCTAATTAGGACAAATTCCACGCGATTTTGTCTCGCGTGTACCACTATCCCATCTTTTTTTGGTCAAACTATTCATATCTCGTGGACCACACGTTACTTTGTAAGCATAGCTCAATTATGAGGTGGACTATATTTTGTACTTTTATCTTCTTCTTTTTTTGTTTATCAAAAAAAAAAAAAAATTCTTCTTCTTTTTTTGGAGAGTGCAATTCACGCACTAATGTTGTGTATTGGAATAAGGTTTTGATGCGAGGGTTTCTATTGGGTGTTACAGGTTCTATGCCTCAGAAGTTGTGGTTGCTCTAGAATATCTACACATGATGGGGATTATCTACCGTGATCTCAAGCCTGAAAATGTACTTGTAGGATCGGACGGTCACATAATGCTAACAGATTTTGATCTATCACTAAAAGGAGATAATTCAACATCATCAGCTCAAGTTGTGTCTGATCAAAATCCACCAATCACCACAAGTCCATCTAATGAATACCCTAATGACCCGCCTCAATTTGCCAACTCATCGTGCATTCTACCCAACTGTATGGTGCCAGCTGTCTCGTGCTTTCACCCGAAACGAAAGCGAAGGAAGCGATCCGGTCATCGTGGAGCCCTCGAGATTGTGGCGGAGCCAATCGACGTCCGATCGATGTCGTTTGTTGGGACCCACGAGTACTTGGCACCAGAGATTGTATCAGGAGAAGGGCATGGCAATGCAGTGGATTGGTGGACACTAGGCGTTTTCATATTTGAAATGTTCTATGGTGTGACACCCTTTAAGGGTCTTGACCATGAGGTAACCCTAGCAAATATTGTGGCTCGAGCCTTAGAATTCCCCAAGGAACCAACTGTTCCAAGCCCAGCTAAGGACTTGATGACCCAACTTTTGATCAAGGACCCCACAAGACGAATGGGGTCCACAATGGGTGCAACAGCAATTAAGCACCATCAATTTTTTGATGGGGTTAATTGGGCATTACTAAGATGTACAAAGCCACCCTACATTCCACGTCCAGTCAATTACCGGGACACTGTCCGAGCTGATAAGGGTGCAGACAATTCAGTAGAGTATTACTAGCAAGGATGGGACTTCAATGACAAAGTTGCAAAGTTTCATACACAAACTATTGATTCACATGATTCTCAATTCAAAGCTTTTCAAGGAAAGCATGCCTTGGATACCATATTTGAGAGTTAGCCCCACCTGTTTCTCTTCGTTTTATATACTTACTTTTTATTTGGTATATTTTTTGAACATATTTTTGGACCTGTGGGCCTGCCAAGTTAGTTGCCCAGACATTCTCAAAAAAAAAAAGTTAGTTGCCCAGATCAATTAAGTTATCAAATATAATACACAAATTTTCTTGTTTAGGGTACATGATACACATGTCCATTCTCTATACAACACAATCTTCTGTTCATGTAGAGAAAAACTCCAATTTTACATGCATTGTCCATTTGATATATAAACTATTAGTCTTGATCTTGTATAATTTTATAATTATTGAATTGTATGTTTGTATATTTTTATATTCACATATGTATAGAAATATATATGTGAAAATCAACGAACCCAATAATAGATGTTGTAGCCATTACAAACTACTTTATGAAAATAAATAAATAAAATAATTTATTCTCATAGATTCCTATTAAACTACACCAACATGGTGTAAACTTAATCGATTTCTCATATATTCCTGTTTGGGGGAAATATACTTTCCACCCTAATCTATGAGATCAATTCTAAGTTAAAATCTCTAAACTATGAGGTTAGTTGTATTGTTATAGCCTGTCCAATTCCTATTATAATTAAATTAAAAATTCATATTCTTGTCATATGAAAACAATAAGAAAATATTAAATTAACTACATATTTTAATAGGTTTATGTCTCTAATTTAAAATTTATGGAGACAATATTTATGACTCTATAGTTTATATAGTTTAAATGGGATCATACAATGATACAATTACCTTTGTTTTCTTTACTTTTATTCACAAAACCTTTACAAAATATAAATTGTCATTCTTGATTACAAAAGTTGACTATCAGTTCCACATTATGATGAGAAAATAGCATGTTATCAACTACACTCCCAAACCGTGGTGGAGCTAGAAAATTGTCTTTGAGGCATCACAGTTAACCTTATTCTTATAGACATAATTTTATACATTATATATTAAAAATTATTATTATATATCTAAAAAGAATAATTATTACAAAACTATATACGCATAACAAAATTTTGTAAGTCATTGACGTCATTTATATTTAAAATAATTTTTATAAATTTTTTTATATCTTATGTTTTCAAATATATTAAAATCTTATAAAAGTAAGCAAGCATGTATTTACAAATCACATTTCTAATACTCAATGATTTATAAGTTCCGTGAATATGATATGAAACAATAGTCAATAGACTATTAGACTGAGGTTATGATTAAATCAATTATAAATGAAAACACATGATCAAAACAATTGAAAACTAAATAAAAAACTAAATTTCATAATAGGAATGGAACCAAGGTTGGAGAGATATTATTATATTTTATACACAAAAAATACATTTATACTAAATTTATAACATGCGTTTATCATCACTTAACATATATATTGGAGGATTATATCTTAATTTTTTGGGGGGTATTATCTATAAATATGCTAACACTTCTAAGAATATAAACATTTAAAATATTTTGATGGGGCCAAGCAGAATTTTTCTTATGGATTATATCTGAATATAATTATATATATTATAATATAAAATTGATAATTTTTAAAACTTGGGGGGAACTCTTGGTCTCTAGTGAGAGAAATTATTAAGTCCACCAGAAGGATTGCTGAAGTAGTCTTCCTGGTCTTTTTAACCAATAAAATGCTGCTGTTTATGCAAATGTGACATCACATAGTGATTTTTTATTTTTAATTCGTGTGTTAATTAGGAATCTGACTAACACATTTGCATGAGTGTTAGTATTTCATTGGTTAGGAAGACCACTTCAGCAGTCCTCCTGATAGATCTAATAATTTCTCCTCTAGTGGCTCCACCACTGCTCCCAAAATTACGTAATTACCTAAGTTATTGTCAATCTGTCATCGGTCATTAACTATACATGAAAAATGCATGGTAATGGAATCACCATGACAAATCATACTATTTTAGTTTCCTTGTCATTACATTATTATTTTGTCATTACATAATTAAGTTGGTAAATGGAAAAATTTTATTATGACTATGAAGTTAAGGCTTTGAGATATTAGAAACATGTTTTGAGATATTGGAGAAAACTATTAGAGTCTGAATTTGATAAATATGATATCTAAAAGATATAGGGCCTGTTTGATAACGTTGTTCTAATAACGTTATTTAAGTGTTATGAAGATATGTGTAAGTGAAAAAATGTTATGGAAATACGTGTTGTATTGTTTAAAGAACGAAAACTATTGTTTAAACAACACTAACAAACAAGCCCTATAGTTTACATCATCCAATAAAAAGTTTCCATGTTAGCACTTTACTTAAAAGTCAATACATCTTCTCATAAATAATCTAAAATCCCAAAATCTCATATACATCTTCTCATAAATAATCTAGGCGAAAATGCCATTTTGGTCCTTACATTTTGGGGTCACGATCAATATGGTTCCTACATTTTAATAGCAGTCAATTTGGTCTCTGCTGTTAACTCATTAACGGAAAATGTCTACGTGGCAAACGATGTGCACAATTGGAACAACTAAAGCTGACGTGGCTTATAAAAATAATATTAAAAAATGACCAATCAGCATTTTAATTATTAAAAAAATCCAAATCAGCAAAAAAATATTTTTTAAAAAAAATTAAAACATCAAAAAATCTTTTCTGGGCAACCAAACATGTAAAAACTAAAAACATAAGAAAAAAATCACACGGAAGATTCAAGATAAAGTACATCTCGAACCGTGGGCAGGAAATCGAATGAGAGAGGTTTGGTGGAGATTGGATGCAGTCGGTGGCTAGGTTTTTCTTTCGGGGTCCTTGGAGTGGATCTATGCATAATCAATCTATTATGTCAACAACACAAAACCCAAATTTGGGTTGTACTTGAAGAGGGGGAGAGAGTCCTCAATGGATGGTGACGACATGGCAATGGTTCGCAAAAGGCATAACCATGTCCGGTGGATGGCAACGACATGGCAATGGCTTTCTTCAACCCTTGAATCAGTGAGCATGTTTGGCCAAACCGGAATAACCCTTGATGGTTTTATCGGCAGATGGAGGAGGGAGATAATGGTCGATTTGGGTTGGGATTTCTGCTTACGATTGCGCGATGGAGAACATTGCCAAGGGTGGGTTGTTGGAGTGGGTAGTAAAGTTCCGATCTGCAATATTTCCTTTTGTTTTTTGTTTAGTTCTCGAGAAAAACAAAGAGAAAAATGTAGTGGGAAAAACAAAAATCCATCTGCTACTTCTTACGGGCTTTGTATTATAGTTTCATTTCATTTTGTTCTTATTTACGTTAAAGCTCTTGTGTTTGTTGAAATGTCTCTATGATATTTATTATATATTCTTTTTGAGTTTGGTTGCTAAGAAATGAAATTGTATTTAGAAAATAATTGAAACTTCTCTGTGATGGTTTTAGTTTGTTGATATTACTTTTGGTTGATGGAATTTTTTGGGGTGTGATTTTGGTGAGAGGGAAATAAAATAAAAAAATAAAAAATCAATTTTGCTGTGTTTGTTTGTCAAGAAACTACAAGAACGACAGAGAAAGAAAAGAAAAGAAAAATTAAGTATTTTTTTCTTTAAAATTTGAGAAATTAATTTTTTTTCTATGCTGACATGGCATTTTTTTTAATTTCAATTAAAATTCTTTATTATTTTATAAGCCACGTCAGCTTTAATTGTGCTAACTGTGCATATCATTTGCCACATAGGCATTTTCCGTTAGTGAGTTAACGGTAGGGTATTGATTGCAAATTAAAAATAACATGGACCAAATTGACTGCTACTAAAATGTAGAGACCAAATTGACCGTGACCCTAAAATGTAGGGACCAAAATAGTGCTTTCGCCAATAATCTAAAATCGCATTATCTTCTTAGAGTAAAGAAGCACCCAACCTCCACTCCTTCACACACGCCACTATTAAAATTTCTATCACGATCCTAAAAAAAGCCCCCCATTCAAGAGATCTATATGCCAATAACACCTCATGATTAAATCCCATTACAACCGCCTATTCATGGCCAAAAACAACATTAAAGGATCTACATCAACATGCCCATAAAGCACAACAATTCACAATAGCTTCGTCCAAAAACTAAATTCCATTATTACCATTAATAACCACTTTACTCCTCTCATCTCATTTACTTCTGAATCTAGAAATCCCGCAAACTCAAGTCCTTCCACCACACCACAATTTGTTTCTACCTCACATATTACACAAACTTTAACCTTTCTCAATTCTTAACATCCACGTGCGTACTGTTGTTGGTTGGAAAAGAACTTTCAACTTTGTCTAGGCTGACAGTGAACACATAGAACAATGGCAGAGTTAGAAATTTATTTTTGGGAGTCCAAACATAAAATTAGACAACTAATTTTTTTTTTACCTACATATTACACAATTTCTAATTTTTCTCAATTCTTAACATCCACATGTGTATCAGTTTCATAAAATAAAAAATGGAGTTATCCGTGTTTGTGTGTTAATGTTGTTGGTCGGTAAGGAACTTTCAAACCCAGTTAGGTTGGCAGTGAACACATAGAGCAGTGGTAGAGACTTGAACCCCAACTATTGCCCCCACCCTCACAAGAACATGTACTTGTGAAGTGACCATTACGTCAAAATTGCCTAGTAATTACACTATTCATTTTGATTGCAACTCCTTTGTAAAAATTCTTTACTTTTTTATTTATAAAAAATTATATATATATATTATTTTACGTTTAATTACTGAATTTTAAATTTGCAAATGTGGTTATAGATATTAGGGGTGTCCACGGGTCGGGTTTGTGCCCGACCTGGAACCGACCCGAAACTTTCGAGTGAGTCAAAATAGAACCCAAAACCGACCCGAAATGCTAGTCGGATCGGCCGGTTCGGGTCGCGTCGGGTTTTCGGGTTCATCAGTCAGTTTCGGTTTTTATCTCCGATGCCGTTATTTTGGCCGGATCCGTCGAGATCTGGCCGATATTTGGCCGGATCCGTTGAGATCTGGCCAGATCACGACAAGATCTCGCCGAATCTCGTCGGATTTGGACTAGATCTCAACAAGATTTCGCCGGATCTCGTCCAATTTGATGGGTTTCAAGTAAATTTTCGCCGGATAGCTTCAAATATCTCCGGATTTTGTATGTTTTCGTCGAAGAACCTTCGAATATGCCGGAAGTTTCTGGGTTTATGATTGGGTCGGGTTGCTCGGGTTTTGGGATAGGAAAACTGCCAATTGACCCGAAGGCGTCGGGTTTCGTGGGCGGCGACCCGCCACCAACCGTCGGAGTGTCAGTTTGGGCAGTTTTCGGTTCAGGCTCGGGCGGGTTGGTCGGGTATACGGGTTGGGTGGACAGTCCTAATAGATATGACAGATCTCAACCATATAGTCATACAAAATAAAAAATTCTCGACCGATTTAAATTACTAAATGTTTTCTATTTTTTTTTAATATTTTAAGAATTAATTATTCTAATGAAAAGATTCAATTTAAATATATATATATATATATTATTGACATGGCAGAATGTGAACCATATGTACATCATCGATAAAAGTGGACTAATTCTTAGAATTTAATGTTCATATTTTTTTTAAACCTAATTATTCCATTATTAACAATCACTTCTTCTGATACATTAGATAATTTTAAAATTTAAAAAAAAAAAAAAAAGTGTGTGAACTTTTACCCTTGAACGTGTAACATAGTACAAAGTTTTTTTTTTTTTTTTGTCCTTTTTTTTTTTAATTTTCTCGTTAGCATTTCCCTTTAACAATTAAATATTGTGTTGTATAGAGAATAGACGTGCATTTACTATACTTAAATGCTGTGGACATATTGTTGGACACAATTCTTAATCACCATTGCCTAAACTAATCTCCATCGCTGTCTTGTAACGATTATAGTCGACAAATATTGTTGTCAAAGTTGTTACACTCATATCTTACTCATGAGTCATGACACATTGGATAAGTAATTTGTTGATAAAAGATGGTATAGCTCAAGCGTTGCCTGAATAGGGTGTTATTTTGGGGGTATTTTCTTAAAATCACACAATCTGAGAGCTATTGATAAAATCTTACATGTAATTAAGGAATCTTGTGGTATTTTTGAAGTAATCCATAAATTTTATAAGAGATGAAACCAAGGTTCAGCTTTATGATTCCTTTGATGCTATTTGTTTTGACCAAGGAGATTTATTTCTACATTCTAAACAATAAATTTCAAAGTCCATAGATCCATATTCAATTATTCATCTTCATTTTCATTATCAAAACACTTTATTACCCTTTCCATCATGGAGTGTTGAAATATTTGGTTTTTTTTTGTTTTCACGAAATACACTCACACCTTATATGAAGCATCATCAACAAAAATAACAAAAGGTCTATTAGACTATTATCACCTAAGAGTCTCAACATTAATCGAATCGCACACATCACAATAAACCAAATTTAACCCATTGTGCTTTTTTTAGTAAAGGATTTATGAGATGACGCTTGATGCTGTTTGTAGGAATAATTATATCTAGCAAATAAGTTTTTCAACAAAAAATTAATCTAAATACGCATTTAAGTCTAAATCAAGATAGGGCAAATAATGAAAATTAGGAACTGTGCTTTGACTTGAACATGAAAAATACATTCTTTGTGTTATAAAACTCACCAAAATTGCGGGTTTGGCAAGAGCAGATGAAGTTCAAAGAAAGCTATTTGTTAAAGCTAAACTAGAATGGTGCGCAAGTGAATATTTATCCATCCTATACCTAGGTTTAAGTGCTATGTTTTTTTTTTTTTTTTTTTTTTTGATAGGATTAAGTGCTATGTTTTAATGGGGTATAAAGGTGATATTCTTTGAATTTTTTGGTAGGAATTAAGTGGACAATAGGGATCACTTATTCTTTAAATGTGGTTTTTCAACTATGGTGAAAAACCATAGGATGGATAAATATTCACCTGCGCACCATTCAGATTTTATTTTTTCTGTAATAATTTTTTTTCCTGTGCTTTGTGGAGTACCAAGATGTTGGTATATGCTATTTTTCGAGTTTGTGTGCTCTCTCTCAATTTTTGTTTATGCTATCTACTTCATAGTAATGAATTTATGAGGGTATTGTGATTATTTTTTTAGCTACTGCATAATAAGGCTTGAATTCTTGGGTTTTTGATACATTGCAGTAATGCTTGGTATAGTCCTGTCCTGTGTTGGGTTTTTTAATAATAATAAATATCTCATTCATTAAAAAATAAAAAATAAAATAACATGGTGAGAAGATGGCAATTCTTAAAGTCAATTTTTTTTTTTTTTTTCTTACAGGTAGAAAATCAAATATATTCCAAGATAAGCTAATATAAACAGGATAAGTAGGGTTTTGTCATGAATTCTATTGATGGACAAAACTTAGTACAATTTTATATGTGTAGTATATTACGTTTCTCAATTATATTCAAACACATGTATGCAACTTACCAATAACACATACAATATTATCTTTATCAAAGAAAATTAAATCTGGTCTAGTTATGTGTGTTCAACTGTCCATTGATAAGGCTGTTTGATATTTTGGGTGTACTTCTTGAAATTGCTATAACGAGTAGAGAGAGTGAATCACATTGGTGATTCAGAAGCAGTTAAGAACAACCTTAAAAGGTATAATCTCTCGCAGACCATTTTGTTGCATATCATAGATGTTAAAATGTTCAGCTTCCAACTTAAAACAGCTATGCTTTGAGCTTGAACAATAGAGAGTCACTTTGAGTTTGATCTCCTCTGTCTAAACTGCCCTTTTGCAAAAGCTCTATGGGTGGGGTCAGACCTGAGTGTCAAAACAGAAGCTTTGCAACCTTGCAACATACTCCATTGGATAGCCACTTGGCTGAAGCAAATGAAGTTGTCAACCCATGCTTTAAAACAACCATGGTAGTGACCTCGTGGACCATATGGACCAGCAGGAACCAGATGCTCTTTGAAGGTAAAGTCACTCATCTTACAGAAGCTCAAATGTCTAATGTCTACTGAACATTTAATTAACATGAATAGCAGAGCTTGGAATCAAGAGGACTACTCACTACTCTACCAAAGGAAGGGATAAGTTCTGCAGCGTATCCATAAAAAAACCAGATTCCTACAAACTAGGAAGTCTTTATCCTTGCAGCAGGACAGAGGAGAAGGGGAATGAAATGAGGCAGCATAGCATTCCAGTTGAAGAACAAAGAAGTCAGAAAAATCATGGAAGGCTGCCAAACCAGACCAGTCCACAGCAAAATCTAGGCCACACTCTTAAGCTAGCAATACAAAAAGGTATCTTCCAAGCAAAGGGACAAGGCTATCAAAGAGCAGTGATCCTAACAAATCAAAAACAAGTCCAAACTCGCTTGGACAAGGATACAATGCTAAATGAAGTTTTGAAACAATGGAAGGAAGAAGGATACAAATTTGTAAGCTTTGTTGTAGAACCTTAGATCGTGGGACATTCAAATCTATCTCCATAAAATATTTCTCTTGAGGTATTAAAGATATATAACGACTAGGAATTAAAACCACAACCAAAAGTATTGCATAGGATTATGAAATTGTGACAAGCAATTTCCCTGAACAGTTTTCCTCCAAACTATGCCGAAGGTGAACTTTATCCAGCTCTGTCCATTATTAAGCAAAACATATGACAATCATGAGACTAAAAGTGCAGTGTCTTTGGGAATCTGACTATGGCATCCCACAACAAACATAGAGTTTTGCATGATATCATCATCATTTGGAAACAATATCATATCTGACTTCACTAAGCTCTGCACCTTCACTTATACCACTTCATGATCAGTGTGTGTCGCCACCAGCACCTCCCTATGGCCACTGTCAGCAGCACTTTCTAGAACAGTGGCCACCGCATACATTTATAGCACCATTTACCACAGTGGTTCACTAAATTCCTATTGCAACTGCCAGCTTGTAGTTTGCAATTGCTGCCCCCAACAACCCATCTACTGGTACTTATTTTTAAGTATCAACAGTTATTGGCATGATTTCATTGTAACATAAGTGTATGGTGGATTTCATTGGCATTTTATTGCTGCAAAAATTTAAGCACTGTTTCACTCATTAGTTGAGTATAACTCATGTCTCAGAAATACTTCTCTGGGCTAAATTATCAAAATAATCAGTACTCAAACTTCAGCCATCCAAGATCAGAAGTCTCAAGTATCAACATCCAACGAGTATGGGAAATTAGTAGACCATGCCAGCATCTCAAGGAACATCGCAAATTGAAAAGACAAAAATCCATACAAAAAATTTTAACACAGAATACTAAGTTAATCCGTAAGATTTTAGCATGGTTATCAATCTCCGTGTCTTAAATGGGAAACAACCAAAAATGACAGCCTGTAGAGACAAACTCTTAAGTTCTACAAAGTCCTGAATTGGAGAAATCTTGAAACAAAAGTAACTTGATATCCTAATTCCTCAATCAAAGAGACTGAAGCCCATGTCCTGCAAAAAGTAGAACAAAAGAAAAGAAGTCAGATTAAAATGGGATTAAATTATATACGCCTGCTTGCTTTTTTCTTTTGGTAAGTACCAAAAAAAAAAAAAGCCATTAGGGTAAAGGTAACATCTCTAAATAAACAAAGTTCATGCCCCTATGTGAAATAGTCTTGTCTAAAGAGAGGACATGGATTTGTCACCCATTCCCACTGGTCCCCATAGAGTCTACTGGGATCCCATGGTGCAAAAGCAAGAAAGAAAGGGGCCAGACTGGTGTTGCCCCACTACCTAAAGTTACCACTTTGATTTTGTCTCATTTGGCCACACAATCTAATTTCAACCATATTCTTGATGCTCTGATTTGACCAATTTTAGCCCTTGAATTTGAATTTAGCATGTTGTCTAATGTTAATACCTAAATGTGGCACCACAGCTACACATAGCTCCTAAAATTGATATCATGTATATGTAAGGATACACTTGAACAAAAATGCTAAGCACAAAAATAAATATCATAATTGGAATACATGTAATCCCCTGGCCCTAGTCCCTAAAAGAAAATACTTGCAAAATAATTATATGAATTGAGAGGTTTGGAAAATTTATTTGGATGGAAGGGAAGAAGAAACCAAATCCGACAAGCAAATTTAGAAGGTTATGTTAATTAATCAAGGTTATTAAATTTTGTTGTAGAATGCTTACATCATCTGATTCCTCTTTCTCTTCCACCTTTTCCTCTTTCTTTGCCTCAGCTGCAGCAGGAGCAGCAGCTGCACCACCACCACCCCCTGTTGCGGCAACTGCAACAGCACCGCCACCACCAGAAGGCACAGATGCCAATTTCTCTCTTCCAGATGCAATAAGCTCAGTTATATCTTTACCCTTGACTTCAGACAAGAGAAGCTCAATTTTATCATCATCAACTTCAGCTCCAACTGCAGATTAAGAAAAAAAATATATCAATAATATACTAATCATTATTACCAGAAAACTTTAGTTTGGTTTTATTTCCAAAAATATATTAGTTAAAATGATGGCATGATAACATCAACCAAGAATCCAGATTATTTCATATTTTAAAAAGGAAAAAGCAAACAAAAGCATGAACAATTCCACTTTCACAATTAGAATTGAATTTGCTACTTGAACCAAAGGAAACAAAAAGCATAACATTCAGATAATTATGAGAAATTTATTCTGATATGAATTGCAACAAGTCAATCTGAATGCATTAAACAACAGAAATTGTTGAAACAAAAATAACATATCCATCTTCTAATCAAATGTAGGAGCAGCGAGTCTCTCCTTTAATGTTCTTTCTGTACAAAATACAACATATGCGCAAGTCTTCATTTGTCCACATATAGAGGAACTAATACAACCACCCCCAAATTATTTAAATTCTTCCACTTGTTGCCCAAAACATTAGGCCACAAGCACCAGTCAATTGAAATCAAAACCTAAAATGGTGTCCAAATTAGGCTGAAAGACATTTCAGACAGACCCCTCTTAAGTAAAAAAAAAAAAAATTATAAGATATACAATCAACTTAAGGACAAGCCTTAAAGACTCAACCCACTTACAATCACTTTTTACCATTTTCCTCATTATATTATGATGCTCACAAATGAACTGTAAATAATCCAACCCATCTCCCATATTAAAACATATTAACAACTGCCCCAAAAGCTAAATTACAGACAACATAGAAGGGAACCAATTCAAATCTAGCCAAAACCAAACACAAATCACATGTCTGACGAAACATTTCTATACGAAAAATAAAAAACTTATTAAGACTATACATTGGCTGCAATACAAGAAACTTGTCTGACCAAGTTTTCGTCCAACTTATAGGGAAGCAAATGATACAATCATCTAAAACCCATTTGAAAGAAAGACAAAACATTTAACAAACAAACAAAAAAATTACAAAAGTGAAGAATTTGAAATTTCAGAAATGTAACTGGGTGAAATCAGATTAACCCATTTGAAAGGAGGAAAGAATAGTACCGGATCCAAGAATGTCCTTCAAGTTCTCAGCTGAAGGGCAGGTGTTCCCTCCCAAAACAGCCAACAAATATGCTGCTATAACCTTCATTTTTTCTTCTTCTTCTTCTTCCTGCAAAAAACCAATAACAAACCCATTTGGATTAGGCTTAAACTTTAAGCTTTAGATGCACACAGAGAGAGAGAGAGAGAGAGAGAGAGAACCTTTGAGGTGCTGTGAATCTGAGACAACGAGGAAATGCGCGTCACCAAGCTAGAGCTGAAGTGTCGTTAGGGTTTTACAGACCCTTTTATAGTGCTAGGGTTAATGGTTTGTTTTTTTTTTTTTAATTAATAATTTGATGCATGGGCTTTAAGCCCAGTGGGAATAATGAATAGAACTAAATGGGAATTGGGCTTCAAAGCCCAACAAGGTACATCATGTTATTGGGCTCCTAAACAAATTAACAAATAAAGGATTTCGTTTTTAGAGTCACTTCCTTTACTTAATCACAACTCGCAATTAATCATGTTTTTCATTCTAGGTTTATTATTATCATTTTAATACTACTTTATTTGAGATGCATAAGTTTGACAGCAGTCCATTAATAAATTTTAGTTATCTTTGACATTAATGAGTTTTACTTTAGGTAACACTAAGTTTAAAAATGGTGTGATTCTCAAAAAATAATAATAATAAATTAAATTAAAAGTAAAATAGTATGTGTGAGACTCCTGATCAAGAACCCAAGCATAATTCTCTCCCAAAAAAAAAAAAAAAAAAAAAAAAAAGACCTAGCTCCAAAGGACTTTTTGTTGGTGTTTCTATGTGTCAAGAGGGTAATGCACGATTCTTAAGTTTGAGGTTTTTTTTTTTTTTTGGGGGGGGGGAACCTTTAGAGCTAGTTTATTTGCTCATTTACTTAAAAACATTTTATATATCACATTTGTTTGTTTTGACCATAATGTTTTCTAAAAAATGAGTCATTTTTCAAAAGTATTCTCAATAAAACTATTACATTTTTCATATTTGGTAGTAACTTTAAATGAGTTGAAAAATAATTTCATAACTTCATTTATTTAGTTTAGTGTGAGATTGAATTATTTTCCACAAACATTCTTGGATACCATATGAGGTGTGCACTGTTTCCAAAGATGCTAGTAACAGTGGGAGGCATGCACTATTGTCAATTGCAATAACAATGTACTAAACAATAGACCCTATGTTGATATCATATTTTGTCTTGCTATAAGTTTTGATAGAAGTTTTAGCCAAAAATGAAGGATTTCATGGTTCTAATGGTCAAACCTCATTTTGTGTTCATTTTATCAAATTTTATGCAATTGACTGAATTTCATTAAACTTCAATTGAAATCTAACCATGTGATTGAATTAATTTTGGTACTAATTATAAGATCATGAAATTCCTTTAATGTGGTTGCCTGGTTGGTAATGGACAAAAACCTCACTTGATTTGAATGAGATGTCACTAATTTAAAGAATTTACCCAATTTGCATTTTAATTGCGAAAAAAGCACATAATTTACTTGCTATATATCAATCCTGGAGGGTCTTTCTTAGAACCTGTTGTGCCAAGAGGATTGGGTAACAAGATTTACTTGACAATTATCCAAGACAAGAAAAACATATACTGCTCTCTCAGTATTGGCAAGTATCATTCCATATTTGATGATTATTCTACCAAAAACATTCATAATGTACAGGAATCAATAAATTGCTATTGGATTCAAGACAGGCCAACACTAACTTTAAACAAAGACTTTGAATGGTGATTAAGAGAATTCTTCTCTCTCTCTCTCTCAAGATTTATAATTGATTATAGAGAGTTAGATTGAAATGTACTAGTGTTGCTTTTCTTTTTTCCTTCCTTGTTGTTTTAACCCAAGTTCTTTTAGTTACCGAAAATGATTTCTCTTATTCAGAGTTTTGAACAAAATCTATAGTTTTTTTGTTTTTGTTTTTTGAGAACCTTTATTAAAAAAATAAAACTAAGTAACAAAAGAAGCACACCATCCCTACAAACATCATTTTTTTTATAAACCAAACAAGAAATTCCAAGTGGTGGCTATTATACACATAACATAGAGTTCTTTGTGGAATTAACTTAGAATACTTGCATTAGAAAAAAAAAAAGACATACCATGTGGTGGCTATTGAAAGGTGCAGCAGAGTTGTTGTATATATAGGTATATACAAGGATAGGTTGTAATAATGATGTTTGAGTTTGGAGAACATGGTTTTATAAAATGAAAATCAAGTTCTGGAATTTTCTAAGTGAAAATTCGAAAATTAGAATTTTCTGTAGAATTTTTTGGTGACTGTTCAGAAACGTTGAAGAGGTTTCAAGCCTTGTTAAATGTTTTATGAAATATTTTAACTCTCCATACGTGCCTTTTGATGAAATATAACCTATGGGTATAAATAGAGACTTATATTCACTTAAAATAGTAAGTTTGAGAGAAATACAAGAAATAATAAGTTTGAGAGAAACACAAAAAATCCTGTGGTCATTCTCTAGAATTGCTATCTGTAGAACCCAGTATTTTGATTGTATCCTGTGGACAAATTTGCGATAACCTTTTAGCAACAATAGTGTGGAGGGCAAATATTGTCTAAGAAAAACAATATAGTGCCTCTAAGTTATCTATTTTCTGTTTGTCTTTTGTGTTAACTTTGTTCTTCCATTATTATTTTGTGTAATATCACCATCAAGAACCACCAAGGCAACATCGGGACAAGGGTGGCAAGATAGTGAGGAGAAGCTCTGTTGTGGCTCTAGTTCTCTCTCTCTCTCTCTCTCTCTCTCTCTCTCTCTCTCTCTCTCTCTCTCTCTTTGCTGGTCAAGCCTAGGTCTTTATTCTCTCTTCTTTCTATCAGGTGATTGAATTTGTTTTTTAAGGAACATGTGCATCTCACATGCCCATTATATTAGTGTTTTAACATTAGACTAACTGGAGTACTGATTTGGCAGATATGTATAGTTTAGAGAGTAAATTGGTCAATATAATAGTTCAAGGGATGTCTTGGCTACTAGTCCAAAGTTCAAGGGGTGTACGGGCATTTTTCCCCTTTTTTTATGAATGTAAACGACGAAATGGTTTTATATATGAGACGCTTACTGTTCAAATTCCATCTCTCTTCTTGTAATTATTGAATTATAAAAATAAAATAAAAAATGAAAGTAAGAAATTTTGGTTAGGTTTAACAATCCCCGAAGATGAAAAAAAAAAAAAAAAAAAAACAATTGTCTTCTCTCTATAAGGAATAACAGTGGGAGGAAGGGGTACCTAAAGAGATGATGGAGATATGTAATTAAAAGTGTCTTCATGAGCAATGGTGTGACAATCAACCTTCAAGCTTGAGCTGAGGGCTCTCAAAGATGGGTACTACTTGCCTAGAAATTGAACTTGATTCTCGGACAACTGTTGATATTATTAAACCAAGGAAGACCATTAATACTTTCTTTAGACTTATTATAGATGAGTGTATGTGTCTAATAGGAATTTGAATAAAACAAGCATAGTCATTTCTATAAAGAGGCTAATGGATGCACGGATGTCCTTGCTAATGTTGGTTGTACAAATGTGAGTAAAGTCTCACATTGAATAATGTTAAGGAGAATGAGCGAATAATACAACATAGTTGAGTTCATACCTATTGAGATTAGACATTTTGGGTTAAAGTGTGTCTCAATATGTTATATTAACTACTCAAAAAGACTTCCCACGGTGTTTATCTTATATTGCACACACAAGGCTGATATTGTATATTTTGAAAAGCATGTAAAATAGAAAAAAAAAAATATATATATATATATATATATATAGAGAGAGAGAGAGAGAGAGAGAGAGAGAGAGAGAATTTTTATGCTAGAATATACATGAATTAAAAAAAAAAATTATGCTAAAATGTTCAAGAATTTTTGGGCCACAACAATAGGTACAAGCAAATCAAAGCCCAAATGAGCCTTTAGGTGTCTCAATAAGAATGGTCTTGTTGCCCACTTAGGGATCACAAGCCTATAGAGTTTCCAAAACAGGCTGCTACATAGAGGGTAACATAGTTATTTAATAATTTAATTGTTATATGATCATATGATATTGAAAATTTTCATTATTGTGTTTTAAAAAAAAATAAAGCCAATCAACTAAACAAGATAGGATTAACACTAACAAGACTTAATTACCTAAACCTTCCATCCAAATTTGTGTTCTTCTTTTGGTTTGTTTATGATGTTATTGTGTTGATGGTATATTGCTTTTTAACTAATTGTAATGTGATATGGGTTTTTTTTTTTTTAATTTAATTTTCAGAGGTTATTAACACATAAACTAGCACATTATTTTGTTTAAAAATTTGTAATAGAAGGAGATGGTATCCCTAGTAGTAGTCTTTGAAAACACTAATTCATTCTTATGATCCAATATAAACAGTGACAATGAGGAGTCCATCAGGAAAGGTAGATCAAATATGTCATTGTTCATGTGGAGGAAAAGAAGAGTTAAAAGAGGGAGAATGAGTCTTACTTAATACCTTGAGTCTCAGGAAGACTAAGATATGATAAGAGTTAAGACTACTCTACTTCACTAGAACTCAAGAAAGAAGAAGAGAGAAGGTTTTTGTATGTTTTGGAATGGAGGAGAGGGTGGTTTATATAGTAGTGGTGGAGAAAATATAAATAGAAGGTCATTTAATGAGGGTTGATAAAAAATCATAAACCTAGACCTTATTTTATCCTTTGGGGAAATCGAGTGCATTAAATGTAAAGATTGGTGGGAGTGAGGAACAAATAAAATTCGGTTTTCCCGTAACTACTGTAACAGCTTGTAAAGAAAAATTCAAAAAATCATATCTTACTTAATTTTGATCGGAATTTTCTTGTTCTTGTGCTCAAATTGAAGCCCCGGATATCTAGTTTCTGGGAAAATTAACCTCATTCATAAATTCAAAATATTTTGAGAGATATCAACGAAATAGTGAGCAGAGATCATTTGTTAGAAAATAATTTTAGCACAATTAACATTAATAGGTTCCAAATTAGTTTCCAATTAACATTAATAGGCTTCAATCACTCCCATTTTAGACTTAATTAGTTCCAAATTTATCCTAATTAAAAGATAATTATACAATTACTCATTGAATAATTAATGTCTAACTATCTAATTAATTAAGTGTGTGCAACTTTACCATAAAATGTAGTTCTAGCCAATCAAATTATGATACGTCATTAATCTCAAATCGATTATAATTATAACTAATTGGAATCAATTGTTCATAATTACATATAGTCAGACTCAATTTGTAATAATACATCTCGACTATTAAAACTTGATTTGATGATAACTTTCAATATAATAGTTCGATTAGGGCTTATGACCAGTCGATTTGATCGTTACAACATCAAGATTATTTTGGTGAAATGAAATTAAAGATCTAATGACCAAAATCAAGATACATATTTTCAAAGTGAAATTACCCTTTTATCCTCCATGTAAGGTTAAATGTGGGTTGCAAAATGGGGTGTCAACATAATCTCTTCTTATATCTTCTCAAATTAAAATCTCTCTATCAGATTAACATCATCTTCTCTAACCCATTCTCTTTAATCCCACATCCTTCTCTTCTCTCAAAATCAATACTTCATGGCCATGACTACCATGGCCAAGCCCTGAAGAACTCACCCACCAAATGTGGTGGTCTTCTCCTCTTCCTCTCTATCTTCTTTTTCTTAATTTCTTTTGTTCAAAGCTCTCTCTTTTTGGTCGGTGTGTTTAGAGATTTGTGTTTCAAATGTGGGATTTTTATTGGGTATGGCCAAACGGTATTTGTGTTTTGATTTGGGGTTTGTGGTATGTTTTGAGTGGATATTTTCAGAGGTTGGGTTTTGAGGATATGTCGAAGTGAGTTTACTAGGTTGTGTGGCTGTGTGTATATGTCCTGTGTTCATGTATGAATGTGAATCTGAGCATGTGTAAACAAAATGTGTTCAAGCATAGGCATGTATGAGCAAAACTGACCGAAAGGTATGAGCTTTTATGTTAAAAAATGCATGCTTGTGTGAATAAAAATGATGTGTACATGTTCTATTTATCTCTGTGTACAAATCTAGATATTTGAGCATTAGCATGCTAAATAAAAGGGGGTAATAAATGCTACCCATTTTTAGTTTGAACTTGTTGCTGTTTTTCCTTCCATTCTTGCTTTTTCCTTAAGTCTAGCTTCTGAGTTGTGCTTTGTTGATAGCTGAAAAAGGAACAACTTTAGATTAGACCTTGAGCTTGAAATGGAAAAGTGTCAAGAGAGAGTGGGAACAAAGTGAGGAAA
This sequence comes from Notholithocarpus densiflorus, assembly GCA_030021035.2. NCBI lineage: Eukaryota > Viridiplantae > Streptophyta > Magnoliopsida > Fagales > Fagaceae > Notholithocarpus > Notholithocarpus densiflorus. The sequence continues at coordinate 177,235 of JARYZH020000090.1, read as the reverse complement.
TTTTGTTGGGTTTTCTTTGCTTCTTTTTTACCTGCTCTACCCTGTATCCTCACTCATTTCCTTTATTTTTGCTTCCATCTTGCTTCGTTGTTGTTGGTTATTTGTTGATGTTTTGTTGGTTGTTGAGGGTGAATGGGAAAAGGAGTTGTCTTTCCTTGGTTTCTCAATTCAATAAAAAAAGGCAGTATGGCTGTGGCTTCAGATTGTACTGTAAAGGAGAAGCTCGAAAAAATGTTGGATTTTTTTTGTGCTTTTGGTTTTGTTTTGGAGAATAGAATGGCTACTATTTTGTGTTGGTGGAAATGGGAAAAGGGTGGGATTTTGATGGGTGTTTTCTATGGAGTTTGCACTGAAAGCTAGGTAAAGGGCTGTGTGTGGCTAAGTGTATAAGCAATGAGTTATAGGAGTTGAAATGAGGAATGTAGGGAGGGTTTTAAGAAGGGTTGTCTATCTATGGATATGAGTGGACGGAATGAAGGAATTTTGTAGTAATTTTCAGATCAGGCAAGAAGGTTGTTTTTTGGTGTTTGATGAGGTAGCCAAAGGCTATATGTTAGCCTCAGGAAGTGCAGAGATAGAGGTTCAGAATGAAAACCAATAGAAAATGAGAATAGCCAAGTCAGGCCGTGGCAATGGGGGAAACATTCTTTGGGTGTATGCCTCCCAAGATGGGGCTGATGATTGTTCTCCCTTTGTGAGCAGGAGAAATAGACCTATTTATATGGGGTCTCCTATGGTTCAAGGCTACACAACACAAACTATGTATTGGTGGGTGGATTTTAAGCAGAGTGGAAAAAAAAACAAGTGAAAAATATGAGAGAAAATGATTCAGAGGGTTGTTTGGTTAGGTGAAGGAGAGGGAGAGAACAAAAGTAGGGTCAGTTGTTTTATGGGAGAAATTATAAGGTCCTTATAGTGGACCAGGTCACTGTCCACAATTCCACTAGAAGACTCTCACTTATTTAAAATTACTAAGTTAATTTAACTTTTTTTTTTTTAATTTATCATAAGCTGACTTAGCAATTTCAAACAAATGAAAGTTTTTTAGTGGAAAAGTGAATAAATGACGTGGTCTATCATAACTATGTAATTTCTGAATAGGAGAAAATAGGACTGAAAATAGGGTGTAAAACTTTGGACTAAAATACCCTTAGAGCACCAGTACTAGGGATTGTAAGCCCCCAAAATGGTATTTTATACCAACAAATACAACACTTTAACAAATATGAACTAAATTTATTTATTTTAACAAGTAGATGAGTTGGTAAAAAACAAAAAACAAAAAAAAACAAAACAAAACAAACAAAAATAATAAAGGGTTAGGATTTAATTGTGTTGTTATTAATCTAAAGTTAAAGTTTTCAATTTTGACCTGTTGTATGTTTTGTTAACTAAATTAAATTGTGTGGAGAGAAGGAAATTTTGATGTATTTATCTATTGTAAACATGTTGGGTAATGGGTTAGATTGCTATAATGGCAATGTTTACACAATAAAACTCTTTTTTTTTCTTTTTCTTTTTTTTAAATGAAGGCTTTAATAGATATTTAGGGTAATTTTATGCAGAAAAATGAAACCATTAATCCTGCATTGCATCCTTTTTTTTTTCCTACTTTTGTTGCTCATTTTTTTTTTCTTTGGGATGATATTTTAATTTCAATAATAAACCAGGATTCTTGTATTTTTACTTTTTGAGAAAAATAGCTACAATCATATATGGAAAGTATAGCATCTCATCACCAATATTAGCATTAGTCTTTTATCTTACCTGCCAACTTTTATTCATATGGTGTAACTAATACAACTTTTTTTATTTGGAAATAGTAATACGGCACCGTTTTTATTTTTTTTAACTTGGTAATACTAATATGGCACTGTTTTTTTTATTTGAAAACTTTTTCAATTTGGAAACTTGGTAAAACGGGATCGTTTTTGCTTTGGAAACTATAGATGGTATAAAAGTAATTCGGTCACCCAAAACCATTCCTCATTCTCGAGCTACGATCCACAGTTCTGTTCTCCTTTGTGTTTTTTCCATTCATTGTTCACTGTGTTTTCTGCTGTTGAGAGGTAACTATTTCTGTTCATTTTTGCACTGTTTACTATTCATTCCACTATTTATTTCTATAACTAAATTAAGCTCAACCTATATTCAATACTTGGCGGTGATAAAAGTTCATTTATGTTAATTTCGCTCATTATAATTATATAATCTAGTTTATTTATGTTAATTATACGATCTAGTTCATTTATATAAATTATAATTATATATGATCCAGTTTTCATTTATGTTAATTTAGCACATTATAATTACATAATCCATATTTCATCTAATCAGCTAATTGGGCTTAGATATCTAATCTTTTTAGGCCCATTGATGTAAGGTAATCTCAAGGCCCATTTTGTTGAATTCTATTATTTTAGAATGGCCCCCAAGGTTGCTAGAGTGTCTGCTAGGAAGAATAAGAAGGGCCTTAGGAGTGCTGCGACATCAGGCGGATACATATGCCATCACTGCCACCAGGAGTTCAATGCCGATGGATACTTTGAATTCAATGCTCATCAAAGAGCCTGCCAAAATCTGGTAAGTATAAGTTTGGCTTTGACAAATATTTAAATATGTGTATTAAATATTGTTGTATTGCGTTTCAATGGTATTGTTAAGCTAAGGTTGAAAAAAAAATTGGATTATTATTATTTTTTTTAATATTGATTATATCATTTTCCATGTAATGATCTAAAGAAATATAATTTTAAAATATTTCATTGGTGTTACATATCAGTTTGATGTTTTTATCCCTTGGTTTTTTATGGGTCATGAAAAACACTAATTTGGTGGCACCTGGTGACATAGCTATTAGTTTTTAAGAGGGTGGTGACATGGCTATTAGTTTCTTTTTTTTTTTACTGCACTCACTTCCTAGAACAACATGACTTTGGGAATGAGATTTTTTAGGCATGCATAATTTATTTGTTTTTTAAGCCAGATTTCAGTGTGTTCCCACCTAAAATAGAAAATAAATAAATAAATAAAGGAAAGATTTGTGTTAGCTCTGCACTATTCTACATCACTCCAAGTGAAATATCAAACAACATGCACATTGTTTCTTAGATATTAAAATATTTTGGGAATGACAACATACCTATCATTTTGTAAGCATGCATAATTTATTTGTTTTTTGAGCCAAATTTGAGTGTTCCCACCTGAGCAATTTTCACATGCGTTCCCCCCAATCTGTCCCGACTGTCCCACCCATCCACCACTCTCCTCCGCTCCACCCATCAAATCCCTTCCCTCTCTGTCTCCAAGATGATCATTAGGAATTTTGAGACCTTCCAAGTTCCAACATAAGCAATCCACCCCCCTGAAAATAAGCCACCAAACCCCAGTTTACCAACCTCGTAAACCATCAGTGCCAATTCAAAAGCCACCAACCCGAATTTCTAAACCTCCAACTCTACCTCTTGTGGCTTGTTTGGATGTAACCGCTTGTGAAACACATCTTTGTAATGTTGGTGTGCTTAATACACACATTTTTCTACTTCATGGGATGTTATGCTTGCATTGCTTGCTTTGTGCCACCCGTTCAGCTTTCTTTGCATTTTTGCACACTTGCCTTGGCTAATCCTTGAATAAAATGCACTTTACTTGAAATTCAGTAGATCTAAGTTGAGTTTAATGTATCAAGAAGTATGTTGTTCAAACATACCAAGTGGTATCATTAAAGATATGTAGGTTGATCCAAGAAACAAGTGAAGACAAATTGTTTCATTAAGTCTCGACACAAGCTTGACAAATACTACTATCGAAAATTAATGGAGAAGCTTGACACAAGCTCAATCTATCGAGATCTACGATTTTAGAATTTCCAAATCTGAAATTCTGGTGGTGGTATTATGGTGGTTGGTAGGGTTTATTTTGATTTGAAGTTATTGTGATATGATCTTGTAGGATCTTTTTATCTGTGATGGGTGGAGCAGCGGAGAGTGGTGGATGGGTGGGACAGTCCGGACAAATTGGGGGGAACGCATGTGAAAATTGCTCAAGTAGGAACACTCAAATTTTGGCTCAAAAAACAAATAAATTATGCATGCTTAAAAAATGCTAGATATGCTACAATTCCCAAAATCTTAATATCTGAGAAGCAATGTGCATGTTGTTTGATATTTCACTTGAAGTGATGCAGAATAGTACAGAGCTAACACAAATCTTTCCTTTATTTATTTATTTATTTTCTATTTCATGTGGGAACACACTGAAATCTGGCTTAAAAAACAAATAAATCATGCATGTCTAAAAAATGCCATTCCCAAAGCCATGTTGGTCTAGGCAGTGAGTGCAGTTAAAAAAAAAAAAAAAAAAAACTAATAGCCATGTCACCACCCTCTTAAAAACTAATAGCTATGTCACCAGGTGCCACCAAATTAGTATTTTTCATGACCCATCAAAAACCAAGGGATAAAAACATCAAACTGATATGTAACACCAATGAAATATTTTAAAATTATCTCTTTAGATCATGACATGCCATGGAAAATGATATAATCAATATTAAAAAATAATAATAATCCAATTTTTTTTAGCTTAGCTTAACAATACCATTGAAATGCAATATAACAATATTTAATACACACATTTAATTATTTGTCAAAGCCAAACTTATACTTACTAGATTTTGGCAGGCTCTCTGATGAGCATTGAATTCAAAGTATCCATCAGCATTGAACTCCCGGTGGCAATGATGGCATATGTATCCGCCGAATGTCGCAGCACTCCTAAGGCCCTTCTTATTCTTCCTAGCAGGCACTCTAGCAACCTTGGGGGCCATTTTGAAATAATAGAATTCAACAAAATGGGCATTGAGGTTAGCTTACATCAATGGGGTTGAAAAGATTAGATATCTAAGCCTAATTAGCTAACCAGATGAAATATGGATTATGTAATTATAATGAGCTAAATTAACATAAATGAAAACTGAATCATAATTAACTTAAATAAACTGGATCATATATAATTATAATTAACATAAATGAACTGGATCGTATAATTATAATTAACATAAATGAACTAGATCATATAATTATAATGAGCTATATTAACATAAATGAACTTTTATCACCGCCAAGTATTGAATATAAACAGTGAAATGAATAGTAAATAGTGCAAAAATGAACAGAAATAGTTACCTATTACCTCTCTACAGCAAACGGTGGAAAACACTATGAACAATGAACGGAAAAAACAGATAGGAGAACAAAACTGTGGACTGTGGACCACAGCTCAAGAATGAGGAATGGTTTTAGGGATTTTAGGGTTTTGGGTGACCGAATTACTTTTATATCCTCTATAGTTTCCAAAGCAAAAACGATCCCATTTTACCAAGCTTCCAAATCGAAAAAGTTTTCAAATCAAAAAAACGGTGCCGTAGTAGTATTACCAAGTTTAAAAAGCAAAAACGGTGCCAAATTACTATTTCCAAGTTTCCAAATCAAAAACGTTGCTATATTAGTTAGACTAATGCTAATATTGGTGATGAGATGCTATACTTTCCATATATGATTGTAGCTATTTTTCTCAAAAAGTAAAAATAAAAAGAATCCTGGTTTATTATTGAAATTAAAATATCATCCCAAAGAAAAAAAGATGTAATGCAGGATTAATGGTTTCATTTTTTTGCATAAAATTACCCTAAATATCTATTAAAGCCTTTTTTTTTTTTTTTCTTTAAAAGGAGTTTCATTGTGTAAACATTGTCATTATAGCAATCTAACCCATTACCCAACATGTTTACAATAAATAAATACATCAAAATTTCCTTCTCTCTCTACACATTTTAATTTAGTTAACAAAACATACAATAGGTCAAAATTGAAAACTTTAACTTTAGATTAATAACACAATTAAATCCTGACCCTCTATTATTTTTGTTTTTTGTTTTTTTTTTTGTTTTTACAAACTCATCTATGGGTTAAAAAAAAATAAATTTAGCTCATATTTGTTAAAGTATTGTATTTGTTGGTTGATGGTATAAAATACCATTTTAAGGGCTTACAATCCCTAGTACTAGTGCTCTAAGGGAAGGTATTTTAGTCCAAAGTTTTACACCCTATTTTCAGTCCTATTTTTGACAACGAAGTAGCATTTTATTTTTATATTTATTTTTTTGATAGGAGAATTGGAATTTTTTTTTAGTTGCTGTAAATTATAAAAGTATAAAGCGTCACGCGTGTACTTTGAGATCTAAAGAGTAGTTGAAACACAAAACAAGTTAACTTGTTCTGTCGCAAGTAAAGACTTGTTTTGTGTTTCGACTACTCTTAAGAATCAAAGTACACACGTGGTTTCTCAACAAAAAAAGAAAAAAAAGTACACGCGTGACTCTTTTTACTTTTATAATTTACAGCAACTAAAAAAATTCCAATTTTCCTATCAAAAAATAAATAAATAAATAAATAAAATGCTACTTCGTTGTCAAAAAAAAAAAAAAAATCAAAAAAAATTGCCACTTAATTTTTTTTGAAAGAATGCCACTTCATTTAAAATAAACAAATAATATCACATAACTCATTAGAATAATATTGAAAAAAAAAAATATTTTAGTCACTATATTTTAAATTATAGTCAATAATCTCAATATTTTAGTAGTAGTCAATTCAATCCCTGTTATTTACAATTTATAATCAATTTGATCCTCACAGTTAACTACTAACAGAAAATGTCTGTGACAAACAGTATGCACAATTGGTACTCATATGTGTGGTAAAATAATATTTAATTGCAATTAAAAATACCACATCATAAATTTAAAAAATACTAAAATAAGCCACATTTGACAAGGTAAATTTTTTTTTTTTTTTTTTTTTTTAAATCATGTTTTTCTTGCACTTTCTTAACAACCAAACACAACCTAAAAACACAAAATTCAAACAAAACAATCACCCATCACAAATAAAAAGATCCTACTAGATCATATCACAATAACTTCAGATCAAAATAAGCCCCACCAACCACCATAATACCACCACCACAATTTTAGATCTGGAAATTTTAAAATCGTAGATCTCGATAGACTGAGCTTGTGTCAAACTTCTCCATAATTTTCGATAGCAGTATCTGTCAAGCTTGTGTCGAGACTTAATGAAACAATTTTTCTTCACCTGTTTCTTGGATCAACCATGTCTTTAATAATACCACTTGGCACGTTTGAACAACATACTTCTTGATACATTAAACCCAACTTAGATCTACCCAATTACAAATAAAGTGCATTTTATCAAAGGATTAGCCGCAAGTGTGCAAAAATGCAAAGAAAGCCAAACGGGTTGCGCAAAGCAAGCAAGACAAGCATAACATCGCACTGAGTAGAAAAATGTGTATATTAAGCACACCAACATCATAAAGATGTGTTTCACAAGCGATTACATCCAAACAAACCACACGAGCAAGTGGCCCCAAAGATCGATAAGCACAAACCCATGAAGGGCACAAATCATGGCAAAGTCTAGATCTAGACAAGCAAACGTGGATATAAAGCATAGAAGCAAACATAACATCGCACGAAGTAGAAAAATGTGTGTATGAAGCACACCAACATCACGAAGATGTGTTTTACAAGCGGATACACCAAACAAGCCACAAGAGGGAAGGATGCAACCACACGAGCAAATGTCCCCAAGGACCAATAAGCACAAACCCATGAAAGACGCAAATCATGGCAAAGCCTAGATCTAAACAAGTAAACATGGATATAAAACATAGAAGCAAGCAAGCACACACATGCATAAAGGAAACGATCCAAACCCTTTTATATAGGCCTAGGTGTATGGGTGTAGGCCTAGACCACAAGATCTAGATCTACACCCTACCTAAAGGGCCAAACGCAAGAAAGAGATATATCAAGAGACAAAAAGACTAGAGAAGCACATGGCATAGCTACTGACATGTAGATCTAAACACATAAACATGGCATGAAGCACACAAGGACATAGATCTAAGCATAAGCACGGCAAAAAGTGCATAAACACATGGATCTAGGCATAAACATGACAAGAAGCACATAAACATGTGGATTTAAGCACAAATACAATATTTAGACATATCCTATCCTAAGAAGGCAAGGCCAACATCATCAAAGTAATAAAACGTGTTACAATCACCATTCCCCCCGCCTCCAAAAGAATTGGACTATGATCTGAAATGGGACGAGGTAAAATCCTTTGAATAACATATGGATAGTGTTCCTCCCAATCATGAGTGATCAAAGCTCTATCAATCCTTTGTACATAAGTTGTTTTGTTTTCCTTTGTTGCTTGTACATATTTCCTTCGTTTACTTCATCTCTTTGATGGAGTAGTTTCTTTTTAATACAAATTTTTCTTACCTATAAAAACAATACCGGTTACCCTCTCTCTCTCTCCACCAAATCATTTGTTTCTTATTTTGCAGAACTTCTCTCTAATGTCTCTCCCTTGATGGCTCTAAACTTGCTAAGCAAATCTCAAACCACTTATAATTGGCTAGGGTCATCTGCATTCCTATTAAACACTGAATTGGAAATGATCTAAGAAGTTCCTCCACAAATCCAAATGATGGTAATGGGTCCAGGCATCTCAATACTAGAATGATGATTTAATTTGACAAACCAAACACACCACAGGGAGGGTCTACAACATATCTGATTAAAAAGTAAAATGGAATGTATATTTGAGGCACATTCCTCCATTCAAAAGCAAGAATTATACATCTAAACATAATTTTTTTTTACGTTTTGTTTGTTAGAAAGTCAAATATTGACCATGCATAACCAAATATAAATTAATACACTAAGCTCTTGACATGAATAATCATATCTTTACTTTCTAAATGCATATTGATGGTGGGGAATGTCTGAATAGGCATTCAATGCTTTTTTTTATTTCATCCGAAAAAAGTTACTTAAATAAAGCTTCTAGTACCTACATGTATGGAAAATAAAGGTGTCAGCCCAAAGTCAGCTCAAAAAGAAAAAGGAAAAAAGAAAGACTTGGGTCTAAAAGAGCCTTGCATGTTTAATACCTGAGAGGCATTTTTAATATGATAAAACCGATAAGCATCTTTTCCAAGCAAACCAGCATCAGCAGAATCCAGATCAGATCCGTCATTAGCCCTGTCACTGTTAAAACCCAGAGAACCAAGAAAAGGATTACTTGAACTAAGTTCTGAAGTAGAAAAATCAACCAAATACAGGTGTGAAGCACTCAAATTGCATTGAAAACCCTCAAGGATACATCTGGAGAGATCATACAACAGTGAAGAGAAGAATATTTGAAGGACATGCGATACACATGAGACTACCAAATAATGCTCTCATGCCTATTTTTTCTCAAGCTTCAAAGGAGCTTAAGGATTGTAATAATGTGACTTCAACATACGATGCAGGAATTCTAATGTGGCGTATTAATCCTAAGAAAAATGGGAAGATAAGGAAATGCTGCATTGTTAATAAACAAACAACCTGATTAACCAAATTTAAGTTCAAAATACATATGAATCTGGTTCATCAAATGCTAATTGTTCAGCTGGACACCTAACTGATTACAATGGAGATACTACCAAATACCTTGGTTATCAATTGAAACAGTGGAAACCAACTGACATACAATTTTTTTTTAAAGCAAACCTAACCATACCAACCATCCCGGTTTGTTCAAACATATAAACAGATTGGGGCCACCTTGATGACAACCTGATTCCATTAAAGATACTGCCAGATACTTGGGTTTTTTAATCCTTTTCCACACAGCTTCACCCACCTTTTCTGTAAAAGCCACTCCAATCAACCTTCTGATTTTGTACAGTATATGCTCATATAACATTTTTCTTAGAAGCGTTTGCAATAAAGTCTTGCTCATATTTATCCTCAAATTATTATTTATTCTATCATAAATATAATCCCCTTAGACAAGCTGAGGGAATACAAAAATCCAACTAGAAACATATCTACCACTTTCTGCTCATTTTCTACGATCAAATATATTTTCAATATTGGTTAATGCCACGAAGTTAGATAAGGCTGCAATGTAATGATGTTTGTAACTACACCAAACGGAAAAAATTGCTCCCCTTCCCAACTGCTCCCACCGGTATCGCTAAGGTTCTGTTTAACCGCTTCAAAAGATGCCAGTGCATGTTAATTTTCCCAAAGTAAGAGGTCCGAGGACCCGGCATAGCTAAGGTTCTGTTTAACCGCTTCAAAAGATGGCAGTGCGTGTTAATTTCTCCAAAGCAGGAGGTCCGAGGACCCGGCATAGCTAAGGTTTTGTTTTAACCGCTTCAAAAGATGCCAGTGCGTGTTAATTTCCCCAAAGCAAGAGGTCTGAGGACCTGGCATAGCTAAGGTTCTGTTTAACCACTTCAAAAGATGCCAGTGCGTGTTAATTTCTCCAAAGCAGGAGGTCCGAGGACCCGGCATAGCTAAGGTTCTGTTTAACCGCTTCAAAAGATGTCAGTACGTGTTAATTTCCCCAAATCAGGAGGTCCGAGAACCCGGCATAGCTAAGGTTCTGTTTAACCGCTTCAAAAGATGTCAGTGCGTGTAATTTCTCCAAAGCAGGAGGTCCGAGGACCCAGCATAGCTAAGGTTCTGTTTAACCGCTTCAAAAGATTAGAAGATATCAATATATTCCTTCTAGAATAGAAGTTTTTGCAGGGAGATTGTGCCAACCGATTTTTCATCCATGCCTTGATTATCGGCTTCTTTCTCCAATGGGAATTCAGCGAACCGGGCTACTAGACCCGCGAGAACTAGCCCCTTGACAAAGGTACGAGGCATATACTTGATGTCAGAAGCCCCTAGAACTGCGCCCCATTTAGCAATCCTCCTCACGTAATCAGTACTTCGAAGTGTAGACCTGAGCGAAAGCTAAGTTATGACAACAACTGTGTGTGTTCTTGGAAATAATGGGAAAGTTTTCGTGTAGCATGCACCACCGCCAAAATGGTCTTCTCCGGGGACTCTTGCTAATGGGAGCTTGATCCTACCATGATTAACCGTTGCATTTACTAACACACAAGCCCTTCCCATAGACGGCTCCAATTGTAGGGACACATTTTGCAACCCAAGCCCAAGGTGTATGGGATCTTGGACCAGTGAGCCCAGTACAATAAATTTGTAGAGATTGGGTCAAAGAGCTAGGTTTTAGTGCATGGATAACAGTTAATATGGTGCTCATGACAATCAAACAGAGATGAACTGAGTTTATCAAAGAAAGTTTGTTCTCGACACAATCCGAAAAGCTTTGTTCTAGTAAATATTGAATGAGAATGGTTACAAAAGTTCTTGAGATTGCTACAGTGCTTTCTCTATTAATCCTCGGATCCTCTCTCCATGGTGGGTTTCTCCTATTATATAGTCCCCTTTGAATGATCTTGGTCTTCCACTTGTTGATCATCCAAGCCCATACTTGAGTGTCTTTCCCATCAGACTCTCTCTCTAGCGTTCTATGAGTTGCGGTAACCGAGATAACACTGTTTAAGGGTCTTGTCCACATAAATGCGGTGTTAGCAGCTTTCCCTTAGATATTCCTGAGTTCCTATCCTTTATAACTTCCTGGAATGTCACTCTGACTATTTAAGACTTATATCTGATCGTGCTTTAGCTGGTCCGAGGAGATATTCCTCCTCGGACTCGGACTACCATGCTCTCGGCCAAAGCCCCACGCCCCATTGTATGATTTTGGGCCCATGACCCCGCATATATATATATATATATATATATATATATATATATATAAAAGATAACTTAGAGAACCTTAACTAGAAATTGCATCTCATTAACAATAAATAAAAATAATTGACATTGCAATTGCATAATATAATAATAATATACTACTTAACAGTAGCTAGCCACCTACCCAATCAGCAAAGAGATAAAAATAAATAAAACATTAATGTTGCTATCATACAAAATTTTCTCATAAAAGTGATCATAATAACATTATTCAGAAAAAAAAAACAAAAAAACAAAACAAAACAAAAAAAAAACAAACAAAACAAAACAATAATAACATCACTTTTACACACTACTAACTACTAAGTACTAACATCACTTTTACATTATTCAAACATTCATCATTATTAATGACACATTAGTTTATAAATCTGTAATAAAATTTATAATACCTCTGATAATTAATTGTTTGGTATTACATAGTTTTAGTAGCTTATTTACTAAGTATGAGACAAAATATATAGTTTTTGGTAATTTTTATGCTAAATGTATGACAAAAAGATAAAAATTAGCCTACTTTTGTTAAATTTTAAAAAGAAAAAATTTGAAGCAAAAATCAAAGCAAAAACAGACACCTAGTTTTCGATTATTATCATACACTTATTGAAAAGTCATTTATAAAGGAATCCATTGATTTTTAATTAAAATACAAGAATTCGATGACTTTGTGAGCCACTTTGTTTTTGTGACTAGTAGCTTTCAAACTAAATATATACCCCATAAAATTAAACGTTGCTACGTTGACCCGTTTGACAGTATTTGAGACTTACCGTGATAGTATTGATATTCAGGTTTCTTTGTTTCTTCCTCCCAAACTTTCCATATTCTCATCTGCGATCCAAGCAAGAATTTTGACAACATTCAAAGAAGGAAAAGAACTAGAGAAATGTATACATTTTGTACAATCGCAGTGTGGGATCGATTTACTACTATATATTTGATGAATACATCATTTCTCTCACAAACATGAAAATAATTACGAGAGAAGTACCTTAGTTCTGCCCAAAGCCAAGGTGGTGATGCAGTAGAACACATGAACAACGGCTAACACAAAAATGAATATATGGAGCTGGTGAATCCCTAATTTAGACACCAACGCAACTTTACCCTGCCAAAAAAAAAAAAAAAAAAAACTTCAATTCACTAAATTCATCATCCCCGCTTCTTTTATAAACTTTACAAACTGAAGTATTACAGATGACAAAAATATAATTCAAATATTTATTTATTTATTATGATATTCAACTATTACTTATTACTTGATTCTATTCCAAGTTTCCAACAACCCCTACCCCCAATAATTGAAGGCTATTCATTTGGTGGTACCACAATATTAAATTTATTTAAATTAAGTAGCTACACCAGAATACCAACATATTTGGAAACATAAAATAAAAGGTCTTATCCAAAAAATTAAAATTAAAATTAAAAAAATCATTGAGCTTACCTCTCGTGTGCATTTGTCAATTTCTTTTGCAGCTAATATTCTTCGTGAACCGAAACCAGAATCCAAAAGTTGTAGTAGTTTCCGTTCTTTATCCTGGGAATCTGTCTCTTCCTTGCTCTCCTTGTACCCGTCCTTACAGGGGTGCCAAGTGGCTCCAACACTCTCAGGTATACATATATCAGTAATTGGCGCTTGAAACACTATTAAGAGCAAGGATATGAATCCCAATATCATAAGCTCTAAAAAAGGAAAATATATATATCCAACAAAGAAGAAGTGTTAGGCTTTGGACAGACTTAACAGTTTTTTTTTTAAGATATGCTAGAGATCAAACTATGATTGTTGGAATAATAGTTAAATAATTAAATTCACTTTTTGGTAATTTGTCATGGTCGCTACGTACCTGTTTTTATTTTTTCGAGTGCTTCGTAAAGAGTTAACTTGTGTTTTTTTTTTAGCCACTACATAGGAATGCAAAAATCTTTCATTAAGAAAAAAAATATATATAAACAAAAGAAACTGCAGGTTACCCAAACGAATATTAAGATAAATAGATAAGCTTACCTTTCCAATGATATGAATAATATGTTCAATGAAGAGAGAAATAACAACCAAGACAAAGCAGACCACCGCAACAGCCCATGTTGGAGTGTGCTCCAGTGAACGTTCATAGTCTTCTGGCTTTGGAATGTCCTTGCCCACCATGGAAGCAAAACTCTAAGAAAGTTTACAATGAAATGTTGAAGAAACAATGGAGGAAATTAATTACTGTCGTGATGATGATACCCACAACAAAATAATTGCAGCTTCTATACGTAAGTTTTTCTGCTGTGTGTGTAGACTGTAGAGAGAGTACGGTTGTTGTTTATATAGAGTAGAAACGAATCAAGTCTAAGGCTACAGATAATAATTCTGAGGCTACAGATGAGACAGAGAAGGTAGTAATACAAAGACTATTAGAACTTAGAAAACTTTGACCCTTACAAAGATCGGGAGTTACACGAGAAAGAGAACAACAAATTTAGAAACTTTTATCTATTAAATAAAACAACTAAATTAAAATAAATTTCTCAGTTCTCTCCCGGAATAAGCTAGAGAGAAAGGTCATTAGAAAATACTATATAGTAACCCATGTAGTATTTAGAGAAGAAAAAATACTAATTTTTCTTTTACCATACATAGGTTCCATGAGAAATAACACTAACGTAGGTTCATTTGTCTTTTTCCAAACAAAACAAAGTTTTTTAGGTCTCACTTGATAGTTTATTAATAGCCATAATCCCGTTTTTCTTACCACATGTTCTTAAGCGGCGACAAATTTTTATCCTGTGGTGCCTTTCTCACACAATTTGTCCTATGAATTATTTGACCCACATAATCATAATAAAAATAAATAAAATATAAGACCTTTTGTAAGGATTTTGATTCTAGAAAATACAATATGTTTAACTTAATTTATTAGCCAAGTTGTTACTTAAGTTAATTATTCAGATCTAGATTAAACATTCATCACATGTAACAAACACAAAGGAAAAGTAAATAACACAAGATGTGATGACCCAGAAAAACCAATAAAACAACTCACTTCAAGGTAAAAAAAATCTGGGGGAAACTATCCCAAGAGAACAATCCACTATATCAAATTGAGATTTACAGTCAAGAATACAAATTCGTAGTAAATCTAACACAATTACCAAACTAGGTTCTGAACTCCACAGACTTCTTTGATCTGGATCTGTTCTCACAAGGACCACCTATTCATACCTTGAACTTCAGTACACTTGATAGCTAAAGGCTTGGCTGCAACTTTACTCCACCAATACTAGCAATATGGATCTGATCTCCAGTAGATGCTTGATAGAGTTAGAAGGTACAAAACCTCACAGATCTCACAAAAGTAACTCTAAAAACTTGAAAAACGTGTATTAGGGTTTTTCTTTTATACTTAGGAGTATTGGACTCAAACCCTAAACGTTTTGCGGGCTATTGGGACTTATTTAAAATTCTGCATATTGTAATTGGATCGGTCAAAGCTTCTCTTCTATCGATTGAGCTTGACGTACAATTTTTCAATTCTTCTTTCTGTAGCTTCTATGTTCTTGAAACATCACTTGAATCAACTTGAGCAATGTCTAAAACATTTCAAAAACACTAAGATCTTATACTAGACACATTTTTGTTCTCGATCGGTTTACCAACATACAACAAATTTAGAACCTAAAAATTTATGACTAAATATTTAGAACCTAACACATTTTATATTAAACTAAAATGTTATGATCCTAACGTCTCACGCTGCTTAAGTGTAAGTTTAAACATGTGTATATAAGCTCTCAAGCACGATCTGCTTGCAAGCTGGATTCGAAGGGTACGGTGAGTTCTACCCATAGATTTGTAACATTTGGTATTAGATTTTTCATAGTTTCAAACACTTTATTTTTGCCGTAGACCCAAATTTTAACTTCTTAGTTCTTACCACTTAAAAGAATAAATAAAGAAATGTTGAATTCTACGTAACTTTTTAAAAGTATTCAAGGCCATGAGAGTAAAACTTTACAGGTATATTTCTATATTCTTAACACTTTCACATTGATTTATTTTCACAATTTATTTTAAGGAATCAAATTATATGTATAGATTCTCTGTCTTTAGATTAATCTCTTAATTTGATTGTCATTAACTATGAAGTGATTTTCTTTATTTTAATGATATAAAATATATACTTATAAGCAATTGAGATTATGGAGAAGCCTAATCATAATAATGATTTCAATTCAAAGTATATCTAAACGAACTTGTATCGAAGTATATTTTGCAAATCTTCCAATTGAGTAAATTAAACTTGGTAATCAAATATAAATTTTAGTTTATATTATTTTTGATCTTATATGACAATTACATATTAATATATAATTGTTTATCTATTTTGTTATTTATATCGATTAATAATATTTAGATTAATTTTAGTTTCAATTTTGACTTTCAATTTGCCCGGTCTCCTAAAATGAAATCTGGCTCCTCCACTAGATTTAGTGGCATAAAAAAATTTATAATTGTTTTGGCAACTTTTTTTATATGGTATGTTATGATTGATACATAATAAAAGTGATGTCAATAATATACTTATGTGAAATTGAAGTTGCTCCAATAACAACTTGTCATTTTAACAAATTATAAAAAAAAGATGTAAAAAATTTGTATCTCTAGCATTGTTTTATAAAACATGAAGTACTTTTAAGTTTAAATACTTCCTCCTCTATAAAATCATATTCCCCAAAAAGAGGGAGATGGAAAAGTGGTGACAAACAATTAAACATGAGTTAGGTTCGAAAAAAAAAACACGAATTAGTTTTTAGATTATAAGCTGAGTCATCCTTGCATTACACTTGGGTCCCCTTTTCCCTCAAAAAGCAGTAAAATTAAAATTATAGCCAAATTTGCATGACTTTGGAGTCTCTCTGATAACAACAACAATAGCCAACAGACTTAATGACTCGATTGATATCCACACCACAGTGGAGATAGTCAGAAAAAGTGACCTACATGGCCGTGGACTTGGAACAAGGTACGTATTATAAGGGTTGCTTAACTAGGAATAATAATCTTGTCCAATTGGGTGGCACAATGATTCAATGAAATGTGCCCTGGTAGCATTGAGATAAATGTATATACTTGTGCCAAAGGAACTTGGCTCAGCTGGTAAGGTTTGGACACTTCGTTTAATTCACTTAAGTTCGAGTTCCGTTGTCAACAGAAGCCGTTAATGAACATCTATAAAGATTGGCTTCATCCAAAGAAGATAGGTTTTAACCATAGTGCTCTACTTGAAACTGGCATAATCTAACTAATTTCTATTTTCGTTTATATATAAATATATATATATATATTTATATACTTGTAGCAATAATGTACGAAAGAAAAATTCAAATTGATTTAATAGAGGATGTGACTTCTGAACAACTCTATCTCGGAATTAATTACTAGAAAGTTGGAGAAGTGGTGGGATTACCTCCCTCAATTTCGTGACAACTCTGTAGGACCTCGATCGCATGGGCCGTTGACCATGTATTAGTGTATCCAGTCAATTTCATGTTGAAAAATGAGCTTTGATTTTTGGTTTCACTCATCCCTCTATCTTCTGTACTCACTTGTCAGCATCTTTATTGCAAAACGTGGGTGACAATTTGGAGTAAATGAGTGATGTTACAATTATTCTAACAAATGGATAAGAACTCAAGAAAATACAAAAAAACAAATGGTGGTAGATAGAAACAAACCGACCGGTGCCTGTAAACTGACGTACTTATAACATTTGCAGCAGTGAAGGTATAATGTTATAATGCTAAATTTTAGCTCCACAAACATTAAAATCATGCTCCAGCAGTGGAGCTAAATCTATTTTTTTTAGCTCCATTGCTACAGTACACATCTATAAATAGATGTATACTATTCATGAGAGCTAAACAAAAAAAGTAATATTTTATTCAGTCCGGCGATTAAAATAATACCACTGCTCCTTTTTATTTTTTCATTCTTTTATCTCTTTCTCACTCCATGCCTCTCTCTCACTCCGCGCTCCATCTAAAGCTCTCATCCTCTCCCTAAAACTCTCTCAAGCTCTCATCCTCTCTCAGTCACTCTCCTCTCTCACCGTCACTCTCTCAAGCTCCCTCATTCGCCGCCTCCAGCCCGACCAGCCGTCCCAGGCCGCTCTCAAAACTCACCGTCACTCTCCTCTCTCACTGTCACTCTCTCAAGCTCCCTCATTCATTGCCGCCGGCCCGACCCAGCCGTTTCAAGCCGCCGATCGCCTCAGACCCACGCCGCCCAAGTCCCAAGTCGACCTAAGCCCTAAGCCCCAAGTCCAAAACTGACCCACACCAACCCGTTTCGCCTTCTCTTCTGTCTGACCCATCTCGGCCTCTCTGATCCAGCTCAGCCTCTCTTCTATTCTGTCTGACCCATCAAGTCCGAAGCTTGCTTGCTGATCAGGTGAGTTGTCTCTGTCTTCTTCATCATGTAATGCTTGGGATTTTTTATTTGGGTAATTGGAATGATAAATTTTTCATGTCAGTTGGGAATTTTCTGTTTGCAGGGAATTTATATTTGTTAATTGTAATGATAATTTGCAGAGAATTGGAATGTATTGGGAATTTTCTGTTTGCAGGGAATTTATGTTCTTGTTTTTAATGTATTGGTGTAAATGTTAGTTTGGGAATTTTTTGTGTGCAGGAAGGCTACATTTTTTTGGTTTCTGTTTTAGCTTCTTACTGATTTTCTGTTTGTTGATTCTAATTTATTACAATAAATGTCATGTTGGAAATTGTTTTGGGAATTTTCTGGTTGCAGGGAAGTTTATGTTTGTTGTTTCTAATGTGTTGATGTAAATGTTATTTTTGGGAATTTTCTTGTGCAGGGAAGTTTACACTTTTTTTTTCTAATTTTATGGTCTCACGTAGAGACACAGAGTTATGTAAAGTCGGTGGCAGCGGCGGCGGCGGCGACGGTGGCAGTAGAAGGGTCAGCGGCAGCGGTGGTGGTGGAGGTGGTGGCGGCGATAGCAGTGGCAGCGGCGGTAGCGGTAGCGGTGGCAGTTGCAGGTGGTTGTGATTGTTGTTTATTGTAGTGGATATATTATTTTATTGTAATAGATATATTATTTTATTGTGATGTTTCTATTATTTTATTGTGTTGAAAGCTAAAATAGATCCACTGCTGTAGCATGTGTGTAGGTAAAATAGATAAAGTAACTTTTAGTGGAGCTAAAAAGCTAAATTTTTAGCTCAACTGCTGTGAATGCTCTTATAAGAAGTCTACGACATCTATATTCTAATTTCTATCTCCCCACGATACCCATGACACCACATGTACTACTTGGTATATACAACTTGTTTACGCATACATTTTTTTTTTATCTGAAATACTTCCAAAGCTTTATTGAAATGAAAAAAACAACAGTACATCATTTAGAAGAGCTTGTTCAAAGAAATAATAACTGTCTTCAATCTAAACAAAAAAGTCATCAATGCCTAGAGCATATTTAGCTAAGAGGTGGGCTAGTCTATTGACTTGCCGACAAACATGGGAGAACTCCACTTGACGAAAATCATGAGGCAGACAAAGAACCATACACAACAGAAGCGATTGAAGAAGTTGGGGGGGAGATCTCTTTCAAAGCATTTATGAGAATCAACGAGTCTCCCTCCAAAACAAACTCTTGCATCAACATGTCCTTTGCAAATTGCAATCTGAATTCAATAGCCTTTGCAAATTGCTCCTGTTGTTGGTACTTGGAGTAAATTATTAACCACAAGTGGTCATGGATTGGGGCAACCACATTCCTAAGGTCGAATTTTGGAAAATGAGAGTTCTAAAGCTACTAGTTGAATAAAAATACTACGTCCCTGTTTGGATTTAAAAAGTGGTGTATTTACTTTTTATTTTCTTTATTCTATATTCAAATCTTGAATTTGAATATAGAAAAAAATACTTATTTTCACATTTGGTAATGTTTGGTAAGTTATTTTGAATACATAATTTGAATATAAAATACATTATACCTGGCTTTGGTCATTTTTTTTTTTTTTTAAAAACAAATTTTCTCACTCACACACATCACATCACTAAAAAAAAGGTAATTTTGTGTCTTCACAATATTTACAAATATGCCACTGTATTCGTATTCATAGAAAATGAAAACGCTGAAAAGTTGTATTCATTTTTTGTATTCAAATCCAACTTTTAGGATGCTGAAAATGAAAACTAAATACAAATGTTAAAACTAAACTAGTTTTGTAGTGGTGGGACCCACTAAAAACTAAAAACTAAAAATAAATAAATAAATAAATGAAAACAAAAAAACAGTGTTTTTTTCAGCTAACCAAACAGGCCCTTAGTCTTTCACTTTGTTAAAATATAAAGAAGAAAAACATTATAGAGAAGATGTAATTAAAGACTTGTGAAGGCTGAAGCAAGGAGAAAAGAAAAAAGATAAAGAACACAAAAGTTATGTGATTCAGTCTAGCAGCTTATGTCTATAAGATAATACCCTAGAAAATTACATATTTGATATTAGATTTGGGTGAAATACAAAGACCCCTAATTGGTTATATATAGATGCTACAAGGTCTAGGGTTAGATGTTGATGAGCTTTACACTAAATTGGGCCATTTAGGCCAATGAATATAATAAACATAAACCCACTATCAATATGATCTTTAACACACTTTATACTTCACCAAATACAGGCTACACAACCTTCATACGACTAATTGTTTTCCTTATAAAATAACCCAAATTTAAAATAGAAGAAAAATAAAACACATAATATGATATATATTGGTTTTTGGTAGAGTATAGAGGGAAACATTGAGAGTAAGACAGATTTTTTTCCCACTAGTCTCTCTTTGGCTAACTTTTTTTTTTTTTTTTTTTTTTGTATTTTTGAGAAGAGGCCCCTTTACAATTAAGGGGTTTGTGGTCATATCAATGCATAGGTTATCGGTGGGAAGGTACAAATTTATCAGTAAATAATATTTGTACCCTCGGTATTTCATTTATGTTCAATTCCTCTTCACCTACAACATCTTACTCTCTAGAAAGTAGAAACTTGCTTCTTTTTTTCTTTCTCTTCTTTTTTTGAGTTATCTTGTGTTTGGCCCAATCCATGACCACTTCAGTTATCTCACTCGTTAATGGTTTGCTCCAAGCATTAAATAGAAGCTTGATCTCTTTTTTCTTTCTCTTTTTTGGAAGGCAACAATACTTGATCTTAGAGCATTCCCATCCGGAAATGCCATCTTATCCTATTTTACTATCTCAAAAAACTACTTTATCAATTATACCATATCATTTTACAATACTTTCAACATCTCAACTTTTATTTTACAATACTATACATTAAAATAATATAAATTATACAATAAAATAATAAACAAATTATCTATCACTCCTCTCTCTTCATCTCTGTCCCTGCCTCTCTGAGTCTATGTCCCTCTCTCAACAACCAAACAACCCAATCATCACCACATCACCACCACCACCATGCCCACCACGCCACCATTGGCCACTGCCTACCAAAATCTCACCGGAACCAAAAACCCAAATTAAGAAAAAAAAAAAAAAAAAAAAAACCACCAGATCACTGCCACATCCAACCCATCTGAACCCAAAAGATAAAAATCAATCCATGCCTCACTGCAAAACACACACAAAACCCATCATCGGCAGCGATCTTGAGTAACCCATCACTGCAAAACACGCCGCCAACATCGCTGCAAAACCCATTGCTACAAATCTGAATACACAGATCACAAATTCAAAATTTTACCCATACTGTTTTCACTCTCAGTCCCCCTCTCTCATCTCTCTCTCCGCTTGTGGCTTGGTGCTTCTCCACCTCCCCTTCGATCCGATCTACTGTTAACGCTCACACTTACCCACAAGTTTAATCGGCTAAGGTATGCTTTTTCTCTTCACTAATCTGAGTTGATTTCACTCTCTGATGTCTTCTGAAATCCCTTTTTTTTTTTTTTTTTTTTTTTTTTTTTTTTTTTTCATCTCTTCGTTTTCTGTTGTGTGGCTTTTACTGTTTTGACATTGTGTGGCTAAACCACTAGACCCACGTCGCCACCAGATCCATGCCACCACTAGACCCACGTCGGACCCACGACCCACGCCAGAATAGCCCATCGTGAGAAAGAGATGTGATGAGAGAGAGAGAGAGGCCGTTGTGGAGAGAGAAAGGAGGTGAGAAATAGAGAAGAGAAAATAAAGTGAGAGAGAGAGAGTCAGATATGTGAATAAAATAATATTTTTGGTTTTACAATTGAGCTACAGTGCGATTCTACATTTAGAATCGCATTGTAGCACAATTGCAAATTTTTTTTGCAATAGTCTACATTTACAAGTCCAGATGCAGTGGGATTTTTGGGCTTTTATGCTAAATTGAATTAACATATGGCATATATCATTCCCAATGGGATTTTTGGGCTGTTAGGACTTATTTAAAATTTTGCAGATCGCAGTTTTATCGGTCAAGGCTTCTCTTCGATCAGTCGAGCTTGAAGTATAGTTTTGCAATTCTTCTTTCTACAGCTTGTATGTTCTTGAAACATCACTTGAATCAACTTGAGCAATGTCTAAAACATTTCAAAGACACTAAGGGTCCGTTTGGATTGAACTTATTTTTGCTAAAACTGAAAACTGAAAACACTGTAGCAAAATAATTTTTAAACGTGTGAATAGTGCCGTGGGACCCATTTTTAATATTTTTAAATACATGAACAGTGCATGCACAGTGCGTCATGAACAGTAAATTTTGTCTCTGAAAGTCAACATAAGCAGCTTGAAAAAAAAAAAAAAAAAAAAAAGAGAGAAAAACGCGGAATGGAAACGCAGGAAACACGGAATCCAAACCGCACCTAAGATCTTATACTAGACATTTTTTTGTTCTTGGTTTACCAACATACAACAAATTTAGAACCTAAACATTTATAACTAAATCTTTAGAACCTAACACCTTTTATATTAAACTAAAATGTTATGATCCTAGTGTCCCACACTGCTTAAGTGTAAGTTTAAACATGTATATATAAGCTCTTGAGCACCATCCCTTTACAAGCTGGATTTCAAGGGTGACTTCTACCCATGGATTTGTAACATTTGGTATCAAAGCCAACCACCACCTCGAGTAATCGAGTTAATATAACTGATAGATGAGTGGAGCCACGAGTTCTACCCATGAGTTTGTAACATAAATCCCTAGCCTCCACTAATCTTTTTCTCTTCTATCTTTACTTTTTTATAGTTTCAAACACTTTACTTTTGCCGTAGACCCAAAATTTAACTTCTTAGTTCTCACCACTTAAAAGAATAGATAAAGAAATGTTGAATTCTACGTAACATTTTAAGAGTATTCAAGGCCATGAGAGTAAAACTTTGCAGGTAAATTTCTATATTCTTAACACTTTCACATTGATTTATTTTCACAATTTATTTTAAGGAATCAAATTATATGTTTAAATTTCTCTATCTTTAGATTAATCTCTTAATTCGATTGTCATTAACTATGAAGTGATTTTCTTTATTTTAATGATATAAAATATATACTTATAAGCAATTGGGATTATGGAGAAGCCTAATCATAATAATGATTTCAATTCAAAGTATATCTAAACGAACTTGTATCAAAGTATATTTTGCAAATCTTCCAATTGAGTAAATTAAACTAGGTAATCAAATATAAATTAAAGTTTATATTATTTTTGATCTTGTATGACAATTACATATTAATATATAATTGTTTATCTATTTTGTTATTTATATCGATTAATAATATTTAGATTAATTTTAATTTCAATTTTGTCTTTCAATTTTGCCCCTCCTCAAATGAAATTTGGCTCCGCCACTAGATTTAGTGGCATAAAAAAATTTATAATTATTTTGGCAACTTTTTTTATATGGTATGTTATGATTGATATATAATAAAAGTTATGTCAATAATATACTTATGTGAAATTGAAGTTGCTCCAATAATAACTTGTCATTTTAACAAATTATGAAAAACGATATAAAAAAATTTGTATCTCTAGCATTGCTATATAAAACATGAAGTACTTTTAAGTTTCAACACTTCCTCTATAAAAATATTCCCCAAAAAGAGCCAGATGGAAAAGTGGTGACAAACAAATTAAACATGAGTCAGGTTAAAAAAAAAAAAACGCGAATTAGTTTTTAGATTATAAGCTGAGTCATCCTTGCATTACACTTGGGTCCCCTTTTCCCTCAAAAAGCAATAAAATTAAAATTATAGCCAACTTTGCTTGACTTTGGAGTCTCTCTGATAACAACAATAGCCGACAGACTTAATGACACGATTGAATCCACAGTAGGTATAGTCAGAAAAAGTGACCCAACATGGCCGTGGACCTCGTACAATGTACGTATTATATGGGTTGCTTAACTAGGAATAATAATCTTGTCCAATTACATTCCAAAAATAATAATCTTGTCCAATTGGGAGGCACAATGATTCAATGAAATGGGCCTGATAGCATTGAGATAAACATATATACTTGTAGCAAATGTACGAAAGAAAAAAAATATATATTGATTAATAGAGGATGTGACTTCTGAACAACCTTATATATCAGAATTACTAGAAAGTTGGAGAAAGGATTCATATTCCGTGCAATACCTAAATTCCCAACAATTTAATGGTTTAAACCTTTGACACCTCACCAATCCACGTTGGCAATCCGTGTACTCAGCTCTTTGCCAATTCAATTTGCTCTCTCCTCACTACTTCCTGTCTCTTCCACCAAACCTTTGTCTATGGCTAAATCTCCATGGCTATAGCTAGCAGCCACCAAATCCCTCACCACCACTTATTCTCCTCGTCTCTCTCTCTCTCTCTCTCTCTCTCTCTCTCATCTAGGTTTCTTTGTTTTCTCCTTCTCTCAAGCCCAGCCATGGCCGAGCTTCTGCTTCCACTCACACCTATCGCCGTTGGCGGTGCCTCTCATCGGCATCACAACCACTAGTGGCCGTGGGTCCAGCTCTCTTATTCTTTATTTTCTTTCTCTTTTATTTTTTTTCAATTTTTATTTGCCTTTTAGACAAGACCGAAACCCTTTGACACTCATTTTGTTTCATTTTTTATTAGTTTGATGAATTACATTTTGTTTTAGTTTTGATTAGCTTGATGAATGGGTTTTCTTGTTTGGATTTCTGGAGTTAGCAATAACTATTATTATTGGCATTTTTAAAGCTGGTTTTTGGGTGGGCATTGAAGATGTTTGTTGAAATGCTTCATAGAGTTTTAGTTTATCTCTCCGTATTCTGCCTTTTTTTTTTTTTTTTTTTATTTTTATGCTAAAACTATGATGCTATGTGTATGGAAATTAGACTTTCAAGTTAGTGTGTTATCTTTGAAAACTTATCTCAAGCAGACAGTAGATAATTATTCTTATAAAAGCTATGATTTTGTATTCAAAATAGCACAAAAATGAAAAACCATTTATTTGTTAGCTTCATTAAGTGGTCTCCTGGCTGCCTAAGTTGTTTGAGTAAATATCTAATAGGTGAGTCTTTACTTTAGTCCTTCATGCTTTTAGATGGGAGCAGACATTGAAAACTTTTAGTGCTCTTGGGTTTTTTTGCTGAATTTTCAATGCTCTTGGTTGGTTGTAATAGCATTGGAATAGCCAAAAATTTACTAGAAATGATAGCAAAATATGATTTGTTTCACAGTAATTTTCTCTTAGTAGTAATTATTTATATTTAGGTACTAATTGTTCTCTCATGTGGTATTCTCACATTCCTACAATAGGGTATTGTGGATTTTTTTTTTCCCACACAATCAGTAGCAGATTTTCCACCTGAGGTTGCACACTTGAGCTTATGAATAGTGCAATGGTTTTAACTCTCTCCCTTTCCTTTTTCTTGTTTTGTATTAAAATAAAATTTCGAAGAATCCTTAGCTGCTAGTGCTTAACTTCAAGATGCATTCTGTTTGTTGTTGACGGATTTCCAATAATAATTTGATTTTTAAGATGCTCCAAATTGGGAGATATTCTACTTTTTCTTATGCTTATTGTTGTTATTTGTTTGGTAGATACTTGTCAATGATTGGTTGAAAAAAATTAATGATATGTTTCATAAACCTTCACTAATGTTAAATGTTATCATTGAGAAAATGTTTTATATTTTATGTTTAACTGTTAGGAGTGTGTAGATGTATGTGTGTGTGGGGTGCTGATGGGGGGCGTGTGTGGTGCTGATGAGGCATGCGTGTGTTGCTGCATGGTGAGGTGCTACAGGGTGTGCGTGGGCTGCTGATGTGGGGTGCGTCTGCTGCTGATGGGGCATGCGTGTGCAGCTAATGAGGTGTGCATGTGCTAGTGCAGCCTGAGTGTATAATGTGTCTGTGCTTTAGATAATGTTATATTTGATTAGCTGGCATTGTATACTTGTATTTTAGTATAGATATACTTGTATTGGTGATATGTTTACATCAGCCTTGTGTGGCATTAGAGTTAGTTGATATAGTTAGTTAGTTGGAGGGAATGGGCTGGCAAGGTGGTTACAATTGAGCAAGGTCACAATGCTTAAGATTTTTGAAGCATTTGATCTTGAAGCATGCAAGACTCTTTTTTTGGTTATTATGTGGGAATTAGGTAATATGATGGTGGAAAAAAATTGTCTATGTATCGTGTTATTATGGCCTTGTAATTGAAGAATATAATTTAATACAATTTAGTTTATTTTTTGGATCATTCTTGGATCCATTGATTTTAAAATATGCTAAGCATCCTTGAAGACTCTTGTTGTGTAATTCTTGTTTTCAAGAGAACATATTGAGCATTAAGTTGTTGTAATCTGACAGAATTAGAGCATCTCCAGCAGAATCATCAAATTTTTGTACTGTTTGGAGAATGAACAGTGACTTTTACCTTTATCTACCCATTTTTTCAAATACACTTTCCAACAAACTCTCTAGCTCATTCTCTATCTCATTTAAATATTATTTCTTCATTCATTATTTATTCTTTTTTTAACAACTACACATCTTTCAACATTTTTTTATTCAGCACCTAATTATTATAATAGAAAAAAAGGATTTGAAGAATGAACAGTAGCCCATCAGGTTAGCCAAAAAAATTTTCGGATATAGAGAAGCGGTTGGAGCATGAACAGTAGAGATTTGGAGAAAATACTTTCTATATTTTGGTTATGCATACTCTGTTGGAGATGCTGTTAGATTACCAATAGTATTTCCAAGAAATTCCATCATATAGATTGGCTTTTTGGTGAAAAGCAGGAATAAGGCTGTATATAATTTGTGTTTTTAAGTCATCCTCAATTTTTATTACTTTGTTCCAAGCATATTCAAACACAAAGAACTGTAGGTAGAGGTGTGCAAACTTGTACCGGAGCCGACAAGACCGACCGGCGCTGACCTTCCCGCACCACCACTGCCACCGACCGACGGAGCCGATGCCAACGATCGGAACGCGAAGGGACATCCGACGCCGGTGCAGTGCAGTCGTCGGAGCTGTAAATCCCTCACCGATGGGTGCCGAACCGAACCGATATAAGTAAATAGTTTAATAGTTTTTCAAACTTTTGGATACAGCATTGTTTACTGAGTATGGATTTTATTTTTTTTACTAAAACGTCGTCGTATTGGGTTTTATTATTTTTTTTTTAAAAAAAAACACAAAACACAAAACAGCACCGTTTGGTTCTAGGTTTTCAGATTTCCCTCCCTATAAATACACTCTATTCTCTCTCATAAGACTTAACTCTCTCTCTCTCGCTCTCGCCTCTCGCCTCTCGCCGGACTGACGACTCGTGTCTAAGCTCGCACCGGCTCACCGTGGACAGGCGCCCATAGTCACCGGTAAGCCATCTTTGTGTCTTGGGTATCTTGTTATTTTTTTGGTTGTTTGTAGTACGAACTTTACATGCTGGCTGCTGGGTTTGTGTTTCTTTGTGAATGTTTGCCTTACATGGTAACATGGGTTTGTGTTTCTTTTTATTCTTTGTGTCTTGGGTTTGTGTTTCTTGTTATTTTACATGCTACAAACATTGTACTCTGTTTTATGAGAAGACAGTCAAAACACATTGTTCTTGATTTGTTGATAAGGTGAATAGTAAAGGTGATAAGGTATTAGACATTTAGTTAGCATTCCCATTTAACTTATTTAAGTGTGGTGAGGGTGAGTGGGTGACCCCACACCCACCAACTCTATTTTCTCCACTTTAATGAGTTTCTCTATTTTTGACTTTATAGTTTATATTGCAAGGTAAAAACTAAAATGTAAAAAATAAAACAAAAGGTTGAGATAGTTTTTTTTTTTTAAATCTTAAATTGATCTAAAGATTTTAGAATCCCAACAGAACAAGAGTCCATGAAAATGCAAACCTCAAAACCTCATATAAGTAAAAGAATAAACTCAATCTAACCGGTCCAATTAATAACAGAATCCCTCTTCTTCTTTTTAATGTATTTTTTAAAAAAAATTTTAATGGTAAAGTAGGTGAATACTGATTCAGTATTACTGAATAGTAAGTGTCTAAAGAAATGTTAAAACCGACCAAACCAATTAAACTGAGCCGACCAAACCGCACCGCTATATGTCAGAAAACCGACCCTAATCGGTATGCATCGGTTTTAATTATGAGAAAACCAATCCCTATCGGTTCGGTAACAAATTTGAGAAAAAACCGAGCCGACCGAACCGCGCACACCCCTAACTGTAGGTCTTCCCAGCAAGAATGACTCTATTTAGACTAGATAAAAAATTGGAATGCATTAAGACCTAAAAAGCTAATAATAGAACTCGGTCATAATATGGTATTTTCAAAACAAATTTGTTTACATTACATTTATTCATCAACACAAAAAAACAGCCACTACATGAAGGTACAACTTGCTCAGCAATTCAATTATACAATGGCAACAATGGAAGGCAAAAATAATGATGCCATGGCCGAGACAAGTCCATTCGAAACTTCAAATTTTTTTTTTTTTTTCCATTACACAAGATGAATCTCCTGAATGAATTAGCCAATTTAAAGAGTCGCTTGCATTTCTCAATATGATGAATCTCCCTCAAGACTACACAACATACAAATAAATTAGATTAACATCACTTCAAATTTCTAACATATATTTTCTCAAACATCTTCAGTGCATTTCACAACTCAAACCACAATAGTAACATAGGAAATGAGAAAAAATTGATCCATTATGACAAACTTCAAACTGAGAAATTATTATCAAGCTAAGAATCATAGTTCTATTTCAATGAAAGAAACTAAGGAATAAGAAATGGATACTCTTAGGCAAAGGAATCAGGATCAGAAGAAAAAATCATAGATTTAGGTGCGATTTGGATTCACATTTTGCGCGTTCATGTTTTGCGTTTTCCTCTTTTTTTTTCTTTTTTTTTTTCTGTTTTTTAGCCATAGTTGTTGACTTTTCTTCAGTGTACAGTGCACATTTCAATAACACAAGTAAGCCCCGTGCACTGTTCACAGGACCCATAAACTTCACTTTTCAGCAACTTTTTCATTAAAAATGGGTCCCACGATACTATTCACACATTTAAAAATTATTTTACTACAGTATTTTCAGTTTTCAGTTTCCAGCAAAATAAGTTGTATCCAAGCAAATTCTTAGTATCAATTTCAAGATATGAATCCGTTGGAGAAGTGGTGGGATTACCTCCCTCAATTTCGTGACGATACCCTGTTGCGAATTGCAATAGGACCTCGCATGCGACCATTGACCATGTATTAGTGTGTCCAGTCAATCATGTTGGAAAATGAGCTTGATTTTTGGTTTCACTCATCCCTCTTATTTTCTGTACTCACTTGTCAGCATCTTTATTGCAAAAACATGGATGACAATTTGGAGAAAATTAGTGATGTTACAATTTTTCTAAATTTTATGTATAAAATTTTATACAAATTAACATGTTAATTTTAAATAAAGCACATAAGAGCATCCACAGTAGCTGTGGCATAATTTATGCTATTTTGTCACACCAAAGACCTATTTTATTATTTTACCACATCATTTTACAACATCTCATTTATCAAATGTTTTATCATTCAATTCTATACATTAAAATAATATTTACTACACATTAAAATAATATATTATCTCCTCCCTATCATCACCATCAACAACAACAACAACCCACACCTGCAGATCAACTGCCACAACCCACAACCATCGGCCACCCCCACAGATCAACCACCGACCACCAATATCAGCCACTACTACCCAAAAAAAAAAAAACTCAAACAAACACTACACAGCCACAAATCTCACACCCACAACCCAATCTCACTCCCACAACCCACAACCTGATCTGAGACCATCCCAAATCTCATACCCATCCCAAATCTCACACCCATAACCCGATCAACCTACCACCATCAACCAAAATCAGCCAACCAACAACAATCAAAACAACCAACCACCAAAAAAGAGAGAGAGAGATCGGCGAGATTGGAGAGCGATGAAGTTGACATCGTGACGATGACGATGGCCCTTCTCGTCTTGGATGTCGGCAATGACGATGGCTCGTGCGCCGTGAGCAGCGAACTCGCGAGGCTCAGCGATGACAATGGCTTGTGCGCCGTGAGCGGCGAACTCGTCGCCCATGCCGCTTGCGCCTCCGGTGATAATGGCCACCGTCAAACTGATCTTAAATTAAAGGGAAAAGAGAGAACAAAGGGAATCGGTAGCTGAGAAGAGAGGGAACCGGTGAGAGTGAACAGAGGTGAGAGAGAAGAGAAAAGAAAAAAGTGAGGAGAGAGGAGAGAGAAAAGAGAATAAATAATGATTAAAACTTATACCATTTTGATTCCGTACTGTTGCAAATTTGCGACAGTATTGTAACATGTTGCAAAAAATATGGCATTTAGAACATCTGATAAATGGGTCAAATGGTGTTTGGTGTGGGATATGTGTCAAATATTTAGCATTTGGCACATATCCCACATTTTCTGTGGGTGCTCTAATAAAAAAATAATATATTTATTGTTAAGTCAATTTGATGTATAAGAACTCAAGAAAATACAAAAAAAAAAATTGGTGGTAGATAGAAACAAACGGTGCCTGTAAACTCACGTCTTTATAAGAAGTCTACGACATCTATATTATAATTTCTATATCTCCAATGAGCAATGATACCCATGACACCTCATGCATGTACTACTTGGTATGTACAACTTGCTTACGCATACATATTTATTGCTCCTGATGTTGGTACTTGGAGTAAATTATTGACCACGAGTGGTCATGAATTGGCGGAACCACAACCTTAAGGTCGAATTTTGGAAAATGAGAGTTCTAAAGCTACTAGTTGAATAAAAATACTACGTCCACCCTTAGTCTTTCACTTTGTTAAAATATAAAGAAGAAAAACATTATAGAGAAAATATAATTTAAGATTTGTGAAGGATGAAGCAAGGAGAAAAGAAAGAAGATAAAGAACACTGATGATGCACAGAAAATCAGTAAGCTGAATGCTCCGGGCTTCAATGGGCTAGCGGTTACTTGGAAGGCCTGAAAAGAAAGAAACACAAGATCAAAGGTGACCGGGGTGAACCGGCCAAGAACCCTCCGATACTTAAGTTAGTTTTTCTCTCTAAAACTCAAGAATTCCAACTTTAGGGGTAGTGGAAACTTACCTTCATTTGATGTGGATAGGGCTGTAAATGAACCAAGTCATTCATAAATAGCTCGGGCTTGGCTCAATAAAAAACTCATTCATGTTTATTTGTTTATGAACAAGCCAAGCTTAAACTTTAGTTTTAGGCTTGTTTAATAAACGAGCCGAGCCCGAGTAAAAAATATTGTTCATGAACAAGTTCGTGAACACCAAGACTCGATATAAAAGTAACAAAACAAATTGAACCTAGGCTTATTTATGAGTTTGGTAATAAAATTGATATGAGCTTGACAAGTAAACTCATATCCTTCTAAGACTTTAATTAATTATAAGTTGAGACCACTCATCCAAACCAAATAGGCTAGATAATAAACTTGATATAGGCTTGATATTATACTTGTGTTCGATCTTAAGCTCAAAAGCATGATATTGAACTTAAGTTTGGGCTTGATATTGAGCTCGCGCTTGGCTTGACTAATGAATCAAGCCAAGCCAAGCTGAGCTCAAGCTTTTATACTTTATAACGAGCTCAAGCTTGAACATTATTTTTAGGCTCGTATCAAACTCAAGCCAAGCTTAAACATTCTACTTTTGTTGTCAAGACAAGCTTGAACATTCACTACTCGATAAAGCTCGGCTCGTTTACAGCCTTAGATGTGGATGAGTCCTTATATAGTGAGCCCTGGAGTGGTTACTTGTTTAGTAACTTCCTCAACGTGTACGAAAGTTAGAAGGTTCAAACTTAACTTCCACAGCTGCTAGAAGTTAGAAGGTTCAATCTTATCCTCTATAACCGCCGTTAGAAGTTAAGTATTTAGTAGGAAGTTATAGCGAAGAATAAGGATTTTGCTTATACTTTAAAATAGTAGAACGTGGTCCACATTATAAGCTTTTGTACATAAATCCATTCTGAAAATTTTCTAAGTGTTGAGAGGCCTTCCAGGTGTTTCCCTGATGGACGACCTTCATACCCACGGATGACCTCCTAATAGTGGATGATCTTCTTATGTTGGGTTAACTTTTTGGTCCTGGACGACTCTATGGACGAACTGGAGATGGTCTGATTTTTAATTCACCATCAAACACAAAAGTTATGTGATTCGGTCTAGCAGCTTATGTCTATGAGATAAAACCCTAGAAAGTTACATAATTGATATTAAATTTGTGTGAAATACAAAGACCCCTAATTGGGTTAACTACACCAAACGGAAAAAATTGCTCCCCTTCCCAACTGCTCCCATCCCCCCCCCACCCCCCCTCCCCCCCCCAAAACAAAAAAAAAGGCAGACTCTATTTCAAGTTATCACATGCATAGCTAGAAGATAATCTAGCACTGAGAGATGTCAGTTGTTATGATTCAAGTGAACATAAACAAGTGATGGCGCAAAACTTTTTTCTTACAATTGATGACGGGCTATCAAACGTTGGTAGTACAAAGCAAGGGCCCAAGCTCCTTAAGTGGTATAGACCTTGGAATAGCCTTCCTCCAGTGATCACAAAGTGCTTCAACTGTCTTTTTACCACCCAAAAAAAAACAGTTAAAAAAAGCTAAAAGATGAATAACAAAGTAAACCAAATTTCCTTCAATTTGTTAAACCTGTAAATTACTAGACACTCTTTCTCCATACAAACTTGATGCTAGTTCAAGGAATTCTTTATCTTCCAAATCATCTACAATTGGAAACCCAGGACTAGAGAGTGAAACTGAAATTTCTAATCTTCATAAGTATTTGAAAATTTGCAGAGAAGCTTCATAAGTATTTTGATGAAAATAAGTGCGGTAGAGTAGATTTTGAGAGAATAACATCCAACAATGGTAAAAGCAGCAAAAGCTGGGATGCAGGAAACCAAGGAGAAAAGGTGGAGGAACATATTCTGTATGGGTACATGGGTATCGCAGAGGACTTGGACAAAGTAGATTTTAACACTAGAAAGTCATGTTTGAGTTAGCCCCTAACCACCGTTAGACCCGTTATTTTGTGCCCTATTCTCCTCTCCTCTCTCTAATTCGCTCCTTTGTCAGTCATCCCTCTCTTCTCTTTCTCTCATCTCAATTATTCATATACATAGATTCAAGACAGCCAAAACAAAAGATTATTCTCTTGTACAAAACCCATGAAACCAACGCAAAAATCCTAAGATTTAGTTTTGAATCCATGAACATCCTATGCCAAAAATAAAAAGCTTGAGTGAGGGAAAATGTCAATTTTACAAAAAAATTAAGATCTAAAATTATGTCATACCTATATTTCTCAAGCAGCCGACTGATATGAACAGGCTAGAATGTGGGGTTGGAATGTGTTCAATGGTGGTGGAGGCGCAGATTTCCCATCATCTTCTAGTAGAAATAGAAGCTTATTTTTTACAAAATCACTACCTCACCGCAAAATTGTTACAAAGCCCACAAAATTTTTTACACACACTCACTGACTTAGACACATTCATATACATGGAGCATGCGTAACATTTATATGAGCTGTACATCCAAAGCCATTTCAAAATCAACCCCAAAATCTCTTTTTCCAAACCCTAAAACACCTAGTACTCCAGTTTACAAACCCAAATCAAAATCACTAAATCCCTAAAGCCAATAGAAAACCCAATCCCTAAATTAACCAATCACAAAACCAAAGACAAAAGGAGATTTTGGCCATAATGACCGGAGGAAATAAAGAAGAGTATAAGAAAGATAGAGAGGAGAAGGCAGCAATCAATGGTTGTGGTGGCATCGTTGAGCTCAGCTACCATCTGTGGTGGTGTGGGCTTCATGGAGCTATGGCTAAGCTTGAGAGAGAGATAACCATCGTAGTGGTAGTTCGTGGCGGCTATGGTCTGCTGGATATAACCATGATATTTTGAGGGATTTGATCTGAGTTTAGGGTTAAGGAGGGAATGAGAACAGTTGAGATGAGAGGAGACCCATCGTTGACCCATGCTTGGTGTGGGCCTATTCCTTTGAAGGAGCTTTTTCCTGCCATGTTTGCATGCTCTCTTTCTAAAGAAGCATGGGTCTCCGATTTGGTTTTATCTAATTCTGAAGGTAATAGGAGCTGGAATTTACTTTTCCGTCATGGTCCTCAGGATTGGGAGGCAGACATTGTCTATTCCTTTTTTGAGCTTATTTATTCCTCTATGCTGAGGGGTGAAGGGGAGGATCACTGGGTTTGGAGATTGACCACGTCTGGGGTTTTTGATGTGCGCTCTTTTTACAAGCTGTTATCTAGTCCTAACACTGATGAATTTCCTTGGAAGGGCATTTGGTGTGCAAAGGTGCCTAAACGGGTGTCTTTCTTCCTATGGACAGCAGCTAATGATGGGATTCTCACCATTGACAATCTTGTCAACAGAGGTCGGTTTCTGGTAAATTGGTGTTGTTTATGCTGCTGTGATGGGGAATCAGTGGATCACCTCCTGCTTCATTGTAAGTTTTCTCATGCTTTATGGAGCGAAGCTTTTGCAGTGTTTGGGATCCAATGGGTAATGCCAAGGTCAGTTAGCTCTTTTTTCTTTATGTGGAGAAACTGGTTTGGAAGGCACCGTTCGACCATTTGGAATATGGTCCCAGCATGTTTAATGTGGTTAGTTTGGCAGGAACGCAATAGCCGCACTTTTGAAGACAAGGAGAGAACATTAGATCATCTAAAATCTCTCCTATTTGGTACTCTATTTCTTTGGGCTCGCATTTGGGGGTGTACGAATTGTATTTCTTTATCTGAGTTTTTAGCCTCTTGTTCCTTTAGTTCTTGATTATTTTTGTATCTGTTTCTTGTTCAGAGTGTTCACTATCGTGAGCATGATGTTCATTTTTTCAATATAAAGTCTTATTACCTATCAAAAAAAGAGGAGAGAGGGACAAGAGAGATGAGAGAATCTGAGAGAGGGGAGATAGAGGAGAGGCTTAAATTACTAACGGGGCTTAAACGGTGGTTTGGACCAGGTTGGATTTAGGGGCGAAGTTGGTTAGTTTTGAAATGGTTTGGACCTCAACAAAATTAAACTCTTCAAACTTCTCATTTATTTCTTTTTTGGTGTGAATTTTAAAAATTTAACAGTTGAATTTCATGTTTCTTATGTTCTTAATATATGTATCAAATTTTGTTCAAATTGGATGTTATTTACTATTTGATCATTTAACTTATTTTTTATATACAACTTTAGATCACAAAAACTTGAAATTATAACATTATTAAATGACATAGCAATTGATTTTTGATCTTTTTGAAATTTTGTAAGCATTAAATATTTAATAAGAACATGCAATCTAACAATTAGATTTTTAAAATTCACACTTAATATAAAAATATATAATGAGTTTGGAGAGAAACTTTGTTCATTGACATTAGCTCAAACCTCAAGGTAGGTTAGTGAAATTTATCCAGAAGTTTATCTTAGTGGTTTAGTACTCCTTATGTAAATAGATATTGTCTCTCTTTTTCTTTTTATATGAATGTGAACAGATATTGACTTGAAACTTTGTTTCCTTTTTATAAATATGTTTTGCTTTTAATGATTAGGCTACATTGGACAAGAAGAGCTTCATATGATACCATAAATTCAAATCGTTTTTACATAGATATAATTCTTTAAAATAAATTCAAATCGCACGGTCCAGACCTTAATATACATGATTGTCGTGAGGAGAAGTTATTCAACATTTTCCCTTCTATTGTGAACCACTAAAACTTGGGCGTTGTCTTTTTTTCTTTTCTTTTTTTAAACCTGGATATGTTTATTGTTTATATATTGAAATTAAGCTAAAAATATTGTAACTTAACTAATACATTGTGGTGTTTTTTCAATAGAGATGCTTATTGTTCAAATCTCCCCTTCCTTTTTAATTATTGAATTATAAAAAATAAAAAATAAATAAAATTAAGAAATTTTGGTTAGGTTCAACATACCCCCCTCTCCCCTCCAAATAAAATCAACTTCTCTATAAGGACTCACGATGTTGCGGGAGGAGGGGTACCTAAAGAGGTGATAGAGATATGTGATTAAAAGTATCTTCATGAGCAATGTTGTGACAAAGCCTTAGTTAAATTACCGATTAAACTTTTGGAATATGGTAAATTTAATCATTTAACTAATATTTCTAACACTCCCACTTATGTGTGAGCCGACACTACCTTTTAATAGGTGAGGACTAACACGTGGAAATTTAAATGAGAGGTAGAGTGAAGAAGACAGAGATTGTGAGAATTTAAATGAGACATAGAGTGGAGGAGACAGAGATCGGACTTAAGATCTTATGCTCGGATACTATGTTAAATTACCGATTGTCCCAAAACTTTTGGGATATGGTAAATTTAATTATTTGACCAATAATTCTAACAACCTTCAAGCTTGAGTTGAGGGCTCTCAAAGATGGGTACTACTTACCTAGAAATTGAACTTGACTCTCTGACCACTATTGATATTATTCAACCAAGCAAGATCATTAGTACTTTTTTGAGACTTATTATAGATGAGTGTATGTGTCTAATAGGAATGTGAATAAAGCAAGCTTAATCATTTCTATAGAGAGGCTAATGGATGCACGAATGTCCTTTCTAATGTTGTGTGTACAAGCGTTAGTAAAGTTCCACGTTGAATAATGATAAGAAGAATGAGTGGCTAATAATAATATAACATAGCTGAGCTCATTTACATTGGGCTTAGGCCTTTTAGGTTCAAGTGCATCTCAATATTTTATATGAACTACTCAAGGAGTCTCCCTAAGGTATTTCTTATATTGCACACACAAGGCTAATGTTGTGTATTTTGAAAAGCATGTATGTAAAATAGAGAGAAAAAAAAAAAAAAAATCTTATGCTAAAATATACATGAATTTTTTTGTAAAAAATAAAAACCAAATTTTTATGCTAAAATGCACATGAGTTTTTGGTCCACAACAACAGCTACAAGCAAATCAAAGCCCAAATGGGCCTATAGGTATCTCAATAATAATGGTCTTGTCGCCCACTTGGGAGGTCACAAGCCTATAGAGTGTCCAAGACATTGAAAAAACCCTATTTAATGTGACAAGCTGCTACATAGAGGGTAACATAGCTATTTAATAATTTAATTGTCATATGCGGATATTGAAAATTTTCATTATTGTGTTTGAAAAACAAAAATAAAGCCAATCAACTAAACAAGATAGATTTAACACTAACAAGACTTAATTACCTAAACCTTCTGTCCAAATTTGTGTTCTTCTTTTGATTTGTTTCAGATGTTATTGTGTTGATGGTTTATTGCTTTTTAATTGATTGTAATGTGATATGAGGTTTTTTTTTTTTTTTTTTGCTAGAGGTTATTAACTTTTTTTTTTTTTAGGAATTGCTAGAGGTTATTAACACATAAACTAGCACATCATTTTGTTAAAAACTTGTAATAGAAGAGATGGTATCACGGCTTTGAAAACACTAATTCATTCTTATGATCAATATGAGCAATGTGATGAGGGATGGACGTGGATTTTTAAGTTGAGTAGAATGGCGAAAAAAAAAAATTTCAAATACCCAGTCAAGTATAGTATTAATAAGCTATCAGCCAAAGGCAAAATCTTGTCATTGTTTAGCAATATATTAAGATCTGATCGTCCCATTAACAAAAGCAAAAGGCAATAGCAATTTATTATTTTAACATCTGATAAATCATGAAAAGGGGCTACGTATTTCTTTCGAATCTTGAAATAAATACGATTGAATGGCTAAATGTAGAAAGGCATAAACTTCGATATACTTATAACGTCAAGAGTCCGTCGAAAAATACGTTTTCCATTTTGTTTCGAAAGTTAGTTTTGACAACTTTCATAGCTGAAAATGTTCGCTCTGTAGTAGCAGTAGAAACTGGAAGAGTAAGCACAAATCTCACCATTCTATAAACAAGTTTGTAGTGTTTTGAATTTCCAATTCTCACTAACCATTGAGACAACTCATAGCTGTCTCGCTCTGTTGTGTTGTCTACTTGTCTCCCTCTTTCTAACATGACCCACTAATCCAATGAATCCCACTAGCCACTACCGACACTAATTGACCTTACAGAAAAAAGAAGAAGAAGGTAAAGTTAAAGACTTTAACTTTACCTTTTGTCCGTTAACTCACTTGTCCCTATTATGCCCAACTACACTTGTCCTATTATGCCCAACTACCAGTCAACAAAGAAAAAACTAATCTCTACAACTAAACTCTACTCTCTCTCTATCTCTTATCTGTATAGAGAGTCACAAACACAGAGTCACAAAGCCAAAAAGCCAAAAAAAAAAAAAAAAAAAAACACCACAGGCCTTTGGATTCAATTCACAATCAGTCAATCACCAACATCAGTTCAGTTCATCAATAAAAACACAAACGTGAAACACCGCAGTCCACAAGGCACAAACACAGTTTCTGTGATTCTCAGATTCTCCAGATCAGATCACAAACATTTTTATATTTATTAAGTTTTGAAGGAAAGATAGAGTAAATACCTGAGCGGCGGCGGCAAGTGGATCTCGAGCAACCGGCGACGGCGACAAAGTGGGTTTGAAGTGGAAGGCGGCGACAAGTGGGTTTGAAGTGGGCGGCAACAAGTGGGTCTCGCGTGGGTCTCGCCGGCGTGGGTCTCTGGTAGCAAGATCGCTGAAGATGGGTCTCGCTCTCGCAAGCGTCACGGCGACACGGCGTGGGCGTCGGCGACGGCGGCAGCGTCACGGGGTGGGTATCTCTGTCGCCTCCTCATCTCAGTCTCCACCTCCTTTCTTTCTTTTTTTTTTTTCTTTTTTTTCCTTCGTTTTTGCTTTCTCCATTTGGTTTGGTTTGGACTGCTGAGAGATGAGTTTGTTTGTTTGTTTGTTTTTTTTTTTAGTTTACATGGGTCATGGGCTGGCCGGATGATGGGTAGGGGTTAATATTTTGGGAGGGCCCACGCTGTATAGAGACCACGCGAGATCCCACGTGGTCATAAGAACAATGGTCCATAGGTAAGGACTAATACGTGAAAATTTTAAAGTTTAAATTTAAAATTTTAAATTACCTATAAAATTAAAATTTTAGTTTTGGGAATAGATGCATATATTATATATATTTTTATTATATTAAGTTAAAACTAAGGGGCCCAAGCTCTTTTCTCTTTCTTTTTTGAAATTTTAGCTGCTTAAAAATTTTTTTTGAAATGCCCCCTCCTGGGTCCGTCCTCAGTCCATCAGAAAGGTAGATCCGAATAGGTCATTGTTCTAAAATGATTGCTGACAATGTTATGTATTCATGTGCAAAACAAAAATTCATATATTACAACTCATAATTAAAACTATTAACCACAACAAAACATGTATACTTTAGATTCAACATACTGCCTTACAGTAGGTCCAAAAGACTAAATCATTACCCAATATTGTGTTAAATCACGGCTTACAGTAGAACAAGGTAAAGACTAAAGACTTTGAAATACATAGATTTTCCAAGTCAAACACGTAAAGAAGTCTTTGGTAGTTCATCGTAAAGTAGATTGAGTTTGTTTTAATTCCCAACTCTGTTGCCAAAGAATACATGCAACCAGTGTTACTATGCTGGCATAAGAAAATAGTTCGATCTCCTATGCTTTTCACTTTAACTCACCTCTTCTCTTCAAAATCCATTCGGAAGACAAAGAATCCATAGACCTCTTCCATGCGAAATCCAAAAAACATCATGTGAACTAGAAAGAGTTCACCACAAAAGCATCAAGTTTTGGAAGGTCCAATGGTGATGGCCAAGGAAGTTCCACCATTATAATTCGTGTAAACTGGACTGTTCGACCCACAAATTCAGCTGTATACAGAGCATATTCTAATGTCAAACAATAGATTGTTTTTCCAACCATTGCAAAGTTCCATAGTTGAACATCTTCAGCAAATATACCAACTTGTTTGTTAAATTCAAGGTCACCCCTCTGGCAAACCAAAAGAGAGCTTTCCAATCTATTGAAGAACAAGATATGACATTCAGGATCACTTGGAGACGATGATAGGATGCAGCCTTTGTAATCAATGGATTCCAATGGTGGGAGCGGAGCCTTTTCTAAAGAGACGGGATTCCAAAGATAACAATCCATTGAATCAGGATCAACCAAAACCAACCATCCATGAAAACAAGCATATATTAGTTTGTTGCACATCTCAGGAATATTTTTTGTCTGATAATGATTTTTTGATACGTCAAAGAAAGTTTTCCTGTGTCCATGCTTACCATCAAGGATTACAAGCCAAGGATACAATCGAGAGGCAGTGAAAGGATAGGAATGCGTATTTTGTTTTTCTACTTTTGTTACTTCCATTTTGTTTGCGCTGTCACCAATTAAAATCACAATTAGTATATGGGATACAAAATAAAATAAACCACATTAATTTAGTACATGGGATACAAAATATAAACCAACTAAACTACTACGGTCACATTACAAAGCACAACACTAAGTTTGGTGTCTCGTAGTTTCTAATAACTTATTTGTTAAATGTGAGACAAATAGATAAAAATTTAAAATTAGACAAAAGAAAAAAAAAAAAAGAAAAGAAAAGAAAACTAGAACTTTGGCCACCAATGTCGATCAAACCCAAAAATCAGGAGTAAGGATCCCAAATAGTTGCAAATATGAAAAGGAATATGTTAAAGTTAAAGGAGAAAAAAAAATATTGTAAAGAGAGTGGAAGCAAGAAAAAGAGAAAGAGATAACACAAAAAATACATAAGGCTCAACAACTTTGGACAATGTAAAACCCTGAACGGTTATATTGTTTATATAATGAAGTACATAAAAACCTAACCGTATTTAAATGGAACAAAGGTATATCAAAAGCACCGATTATGGAGGCAGAAAGTATTGGAAAGTAAGATTTGTTCTAGCAAGAACACAAAATCAGTGCACTAGTTATCAATCTAAGGCATGATTAGAATCAGGTATCATAAATCAAATTCAATACATATATATAAATATATATATATATATATATATATATATAAATATGGAACCAAAATAAGAAAAAAGAGATGATAAGTGTTAAAGAACATAAATTCATTAGAGTTCAAAGCAAATACAAAAATAGATCAAAACCTGGATCCGAGGGAAGTCCTTGAATGAGGAAGAGCAAACTCAGGCAGATGCACTACTACGTGAGAGACAGAATATTTTATTGGCGTTTGGAAGTTGAGGAACTTGATGCCATAGACAAAGACAAAGAAGAAAAGGAGGACAAAGCCAATATGGGCCACAACAACAGCTCCAAGGAAGTCATATTCAAAGCCATAACGGGACTTTAGGTAATATTTTACTGTTGGATAACCTTGTCCAGGTACCTTAATTGGAGTAGTCTGTTCACCCACTTGAGAGGTCACAAGCCCATAGAGTGTCCAAGACACTGGAGAACACCAGTAATACCACCTCCACCATATTGGAATTATCTGCACATGTCAACCATTAGAATTTAGAAATTCAATTTTATTTTAATATAATGGACTTGAAAATTGTATCATAATCTACTTTCTTTTATGCTAATTTGTATTATAATCTTGAATGGTGAATTTAGTATCGGGAGAACATCTCTTTCATTTAAATCC
This sequence comes from Notholithocarpus densiflorus, assembly GCA_030021035.2. Taxonomy (NCBI): domain Eukaryota; kingdom Viridiplantae; phylum Streptophyta; class Magnoliopsida; order Fagales; family Fagaceae; genus Notholithocarpus; species Notholithocarpus densiflorus. The sequence continues at coordinate 135,275 of JARYZH020000090.1, read as the reverse complement.
TCTCATTCCCTCTAATTTTGTAGTCAGATTTGTGACACATTATTTAGTTGATTTGTATGGTTTTCTTGGGGATTTTTTAGTCACATATCTCTCATCTAGCTAAAAAATTGAATTTGGGGATTTACATGGGACAGGATCCTTTCCTATATTGGTAGCACAATCACATAAATATTACTAAACAATACTTTTTCCTACCACGTGGAATGTTTGCATAAGACATGATTTCCCATTGCTTTTGAATAAGCTGCTTTTGTTTATATAAATGTTCAATGCTAAAAATGATTCATAGAAGTATTAAGATCCTCTCCATTTGAAAATGCTTTAGGAAATTTCAATGCATGCTTTATCTTGATCAATAATGTATTGCTGAAGCTATTGGAATTAAAAAAAAATGTATTCATTTGACTCCCACAAGGTTTCCCAACTCCCCACCAAGATGTGCAAATCATCATTCAGCCCCTGATGGAAACTTAAGTTCATTAAGGTCTTCTACACTGTTAATTGAGACATAAGTGAAGCCAGGATTTGACCCCCAAGAGGGTAAAATTTATCTGACCAACACTCACATGCACGTTTAATATTAGAATTTAAATCACTTCAGAAAATGCTTCTGTGTACTATACTCCTTAGGAGGATATATCACACTATATTCTGTGTTATTGTTTAGATATTACTTACCGGCCTTGGGATGAGAAAACCAGAGAAGAGGTTCCAGAAGCTTAGGAAGAAGGACATAACAATGGCAGCAATTTGGGGGCCAGGAGTCAGAGCTACAACCATCATCCCATACAATGTGAAGTACATAAAGCACATCAAGATAAATATGTAAAGCCACAAGAACTTTTCAAGTCGCCAATGGAATCCAATTATTGAGTAAAGGATAAGAGTGTAGGAAAAAGTTTGGATAGCAACATAGATTATCTCTACAGCCACCTGTAGAGCATAAGATATAAATGCAAATTATTTTTGCTGCAAGTCAGAGTATTATTATTTTATTAATTTTTTTTTCTCTCAATTATTTTCTTTACCTGGGCAAGTGCATAAGGAAAGGCTGAATACATTCCCGCTGCTCTTTCGCGGTAGAAAACTGTCCTTTCAATTGCCACAACAGACTGCACTGCAGCAGTGTTGGTGCTTCCAAGGAAAAGAAGAGCAGCATACATAGCCCCCAGCAGATTCAGCAGGTCTTGTTCCTTCTGCCTGTTGACATGATAATTTCACCATTAAACAAGCACAGAAATAGTATACTTAATTATAGGTCAATATTCTAAAAAAAAAAAAAAAATTATAGGTCAATGGTATGATTTTCCAACTAAAAAGTATATATATATATATATATATATATATTTTATTGCTTGTGTAACTATGCAGAATTCTACAACATGACTAGCTAAGCTCAAGTTAATAACTTTCTTGGACCATAATCTTTCCTAAGTGCATGCTTAAAATCATATAATATAAATGCGTTGTTTAACTAATCATACACTATGGGTTAATGATCCTGTGCAAGTGTACTACAATTTACTTTAAGAGTCATAACCATAATCTGGTAGTTGAATAAAATTATCTGGATAAAGATAGGAAAATTAGACTTATAAGACTTGCGTCTTATCTCCTTTTTTCCAGAAAATTAGTCCAAATATAACACCAATGACTATTGTCATGAGGAACCGGATGGCATTGTATCGTGGGTTTCTCCAATAAGACCAATATTGCTTCGAAAAGCAAGCTTTACATTGAGTGACAAATGATTGGGAATATTTGGTGGGGAAGTAAAGGTCCTTTGATCCTGGCGCTGGTGTGCTTAGCTCTTTGATGAGTTCTTGATTCCTCCTGCAGAAGGAATCAATGTAGAAATACTTAGTATAGTTGAAAAGGAATTTGAAAATTGTAAGAGGAAATAAGGGGCTGGAATTTTATGAGAATATCTAATGTTCTCCTTACTTGAACAGTTCAGAATTGGCATAAATTTCTGCAAAATCCACATCAGGTTGACCCTCAACTGTTGGAGAACTGATTTCTAGCATCCATGTTGCAGGATTATATCCATCTTTGATCTTAAAAACATTTGGGATAGCCTGCAATTGTCATAGATTAGTTTGTGACTAAAATTCCTAAGAGTTACCGCATTGATATCCTGCAGTGGCCATACACATTAGTTTGTGATAAAAACTTCAGAGTTACTGCTATAAATTGCTAATGATTCTCCAAGAATTGAGAAAAAAAAAGTGCTATTCACCTCAAAGTATTCTACGAGTTTGTGAGAATGGTGACCGAGGGGTCCAGCAAAAATGACTTGTCCACCTCTCTTCATCAGCAGCAGCTGTGGACAATTTGATATATTTAGAAGTGTCATGTTGCTATAAGACAGTCAGACACACAGGTCTCAAATGCAAAAATGATGATATTGATCTATCCCATATACCTCATCGAAAGCTTCAAAAATGTCTATGCTTGGCTGGTGAATTGTGCAGACAACAGTTCTCCCTGTGTCCACTGTGTTTCTCACTGTACGCATTACAATTGCTGCAGCTCAAGCATCAAGGCCTGATGTCGGCTCATCCATGAATATGATGGAGGGATTAGCAACCAATTCTACAGCTATTGTGAGTCTCTTTCTCTGTTCAGTTGACAGGCCATCTACTCCTGGAAGACCAACTATAGAATTCCTCAATGGATTTAACACAACAAAGTCCATGACTTCCTCAACAAACATCTATAGCACAAAAAATGAAACTATGTTCAGTAATACCATTGGAAAAACTTTTAGTTCCTAGACATATATGATGAATGGAAAATTGGAAGCTACATATTATGAGTTATATAGATATACTATTAATAGACAGTCATTCATGTCAAGAAACAAAGTTTGGATGGGTTAAGAAACTCCAATTTTGTTCTTGTCTTGACACCAAAATATTGTGAGCTGAATTTAGATAAAGAAAATTGAAATAAATCTAAATGGCAGAAATGAATCATGAAAATTACTCCAAGTTGTACAAATAATGATTTTGTGAAGTTGTTTTCTACCCACATGACCTATAAATATATGGCACAGCCCAAAATAAGATGTTGTCTAATTATTTTGGGCTAATTAACTTATGGAATTAGAATATTGTGGCCTGAGGCACAAGTTTGTATTTTTTTCTTAGGAAGGATAAATAACCTATTAAATTGAAAGAAAAAATAGAATAAGCTCATATAGAAATGACTTGCTTGGAAAATTAAATTAGATTTTGGACAAAAAAACATGCCTTTCGAGTTTCCTGCTTAACTTCCTTAGCAAGATGCAGCCAGGCAGAGTACACAAGAGATTCATAGACAGTAACATTGGATGAATGGATATCATTCTGTTCACAATAACTGCTAACCCGAGCAAAAGTTGCTTGGTTCTTCAGGTAACCAGATATGCTGATACTTCCTTCAATGTACACGCCAGTTTTTCTTCCTGCTAGAACATCCATCAATGTGGTCTTTCCAGCACCACTTACACCAACCAATGCTGTTAAAATACCAGGCCTGAAAGCACCACTAACATCTCGTAACAGTTGGAGACGACTTTCTTCAATTCCTTCGCTCTTCATTTCCTGATGAAGAAACTAGTGTTCAGCATCTAGATTTCAAAAACTCAAAGGTTTAAACTTTTGAATAGGAAAGTATTTCAAGATGTTAGCTTCATGTGACAAAATATTATGAGCCTAATTATTATGAAAACCTCACTATAGAGTTGTTTGATCTTATGTAGCATTTGAAATATCTTGACAACTTAAGTTGATGAGCACCTTCTAGACATTCAAGATATCACTATCTATCAATTAATAGTCTAGCAGTCCACTTATGATGCACTCTAGGAAGAATGATTAAAAGGTATAAATGATCAGTCTATTGGGTAAATAAACCTTTTATATTGACTATTTATGGAATCAGTTTCTCTTTTTTCATTTTCTTCCAACTGTAAAGCGACTGCAAAATGGAAAGAGATAAATGAGAAATAGGACTTAAAGCTGGCATATCGACATGGTAATTTACATGATTAAATGCAAGTGACAAGGGCTGGAATGACAACACCATTCCTCTTCTAGTAGGTGCATTCTCTGCCGCACTACGAATTGAGTTGTCTGGAGTGTTCTTCATTGCATCAATGCCTGTACTCATTCACATGTTATTATTAACAGCAGGCACCATTTATTTCCTTAAAGCAACTATATAGATGATTTCATAAAGAAATAGAACTGCAAATTATGGAAACTTGAAATGATGGAGCGGTTGAAGATGTACTCATTTCTATGCCCCTCATCTGAAGCTGTCCATCAGAGGACTGCTTTCCACTCTTTTTATTATCATCCTCCTCAACAATAACGGATTTAGAATCACCTAAAGCTGCGTTTGATTTTCAAAGCAATGTCAGCTCAAAAATCTTATTTCAGTAACTGAACTGAAGATTAGTATGGTAAATGATTGCTTACGATTAAGAAGTGTGAGTGCTATGATAAAACAGATGTTAAAAAGCACAGAAAACCCAAGGAGTGCCCCAACACAAATCCAGTACCAATAGTCTTCCTTAAACATGCCCCTGTTCCTAAGAAGAACCTTTCCGACGGTGGGTTCAGGAATACTTGGGTCAGGATTGGGCTGTAAAAAGGAAAAAGTGAAGACAATTAAATGAAGATATTTTAAAGGAACAAAATGACTGTTTGCAAGTTTGCTTGAAGATCTTACTGCACTCCATCTTTTGTCAAGAAATTCATTGATGGCTATGGCATTCTGTCCATACATCATGGGAGAAATGTAGTAGGCTAGTAGCCCCATATCATCCATGGTGCAATGTCATCTAAACAAGGAGAGAGAATTAGGTGTTTTCACTATTTCAAATATAATACCATTACATGAAGAACTTATCATCTTTCAACATATCTACAGAATCGTCTATGTAGAAAACCTAGTAGAATTTATAATTAACTCAAAAACATAAACTGCTAACCTTTGACAACAATGAACCCACCAAGGACAAAAACCAATAACAACGTAAAGGTACCAAGTGTATCTGACACAACTTGAACTCTTCCTAGTGCTCCAATAAACCGAAAGAGAGATAGGGTCATTTGATGGACGCTGAAGAATGCCAATAATTGGCGGAAAAACCTAATAGAATTTAAGATGTGTTAATAACATACATCATAAATTCACATAGCTCATAGAAGGAAAATAAGTGACATAACCAGAAATTATACGTGCATGAAGTGTATTCATCTATCTGAAAGAACATAAGTGTAAGCACATACCTACTAGGTGCAGAAGCAAACCCAATAGTGTAGTATGTTAGGCAGGTCCATATTCCTGACTCCATCAGCGAGAGGGGAATCCTAAGGAGCCAAATTGGTAAGCCAAAAGTGTAACACCCAGTAATTTTGATATCAATTTTATTATTGTACGTAAATTATAAAGGAGGCCTACAATTAAATGGATTAAATTGATTTGGGCCTAAGATATTAAAAATAAGATAAATACTATGGGATATGAAACCCAAGTGAGGTGGCATAAGTAAATATATGGGCCTTAAAAACCCTAGTCTTCTTCCGTTTCAGTCACACTTGTATGTTACTGATGGGGGGCTTCCTTTTTGCTTCAGCCGCTTCACACTACTGAACCTTGCTTTGCTTCACTGTGGCTATGAGTGGAGACTAAAAGTACGGCTCTTCTCTGCTCTAAACTTAGGAAAATTGTAATACTCAATGGCTAGCTTTTCTTCCCACTCTTATAGGAAGAATCTGTTAGTGGCGTACCTAATAGAAATAAAATAAAAAATAGGGGCTGCTGTTATGGATCTAAGGCTATGATTATGTTGATAGAAAAAGGGTGTTTTGTGGACATTATGACCGTATATGGCCTCACTAAATATCACCACCCATCTGCCATGTATCTTCACGTTGTCCTTGTTCAATACGTGTCCAGCAATTTCATTGTGTTTTGGTGGCATCAAGGGAATTATGAGTCTTTGGGTTGATGATTACAATATTATAATAGGAATTGTTTATATATAGCCGTATGGTCCAGGCTTTGAAATTGATTACGTATGAATGGTATGTATAGCCATATGGTCCTCCATTGGCTCTAAGATTGATTTGACAGAACTATATCATGTGGCTTCTAAGGAATAGTAGAATATATGATGTCTAGACCTATAGTGAATTGCTATAGTTTTATAGAGTTGCAGTACAATCATGCTTATTAATGGATAGTTAAAATACGTGAAATAGAACAACTAGATTAAAGCTGAAAGTGAATTGGAGAGTTGCGTAAATAAATGTAAAATTTTGAATATATCAATATTGTCTAAAATAAAATCGTTTAAGTGTGAAAATAGATTTTTAAGTGGAAAATTGTGTATTGATGAACCTATTTTTGGTGTTGTTAGGTTTTAATTCTATTGAATTGTTGTGATTTAAGGGAGGTTGATTATCTTTATTTTTGCAACTAAGAGGTAAGTGGTGTTTACTAATTTTGGGGGTTTTTCCAAACAGTGTTGATTATTAAACTATTTATATCAAAGAAATATGTTGATATTCTATGTATAAATTGATATTTTATAAATGCTTGATGTGCACATTGACTATTCATTTAATGAAAAACTTGTGGGACAACCTAAATTTATTTAAACTTGTATGTGTGAATATGTCTTTATATTTTTGAGAATTATGAATGGATTATTTTGTGAGCATATTGAATATGTTTTGAAAACCTATGGCAAGTCGTGATTAGAAGCTCAGTATGGTATTTAGTCCTTAGCAAGGGACAATCATACTGCAACTAGTCCTTAGCAAGGGACGATCCCAGAAAATGGGACAGTGCACATTTGATAGCTCCTTAGGAAGGGAGTATACTATTGAGGATCCAAAAAGGAAGCTCCTTAGCAAGGGAGTGCACCTTTAGGTTTCAAAGGAGCCTTCCTTAAGAAAAAGGGATGGAAATGAGGTTCTAGTCCTAAAAGAGGACAACACAACCCTGTCAACGGGGCGTAAACGTTGACCACGAGAAAAGTCTAGGAAATTGTTTATATGATGGTATATATATTATGATGGCTCACAATATAAAGATGTATTTTTATATGAAACATTTGATGATAAAATATTGATGAGTTACAAGTTATGAAATTGTTGTAAGAATTATTTATTTGAAAGGTTTGTTCCCACACTCCAATATTAGTGAATTTCACTTATTGAGTTATCTCACCCCCCCTTTATTTCCCATTACAGATACATTAGAGGAATTATTGGAGTAGAGACTTGTGGAAGACAACAGTTATGAATTATTTTGTAAAACTAAGGAGTTTATTATGATTTTTTATGGCATTAAACTTTGTACTAGAGAATTATTTGAGGATGTTTTGTCTTTGGTGGATTAGATCTTTGACATTTGTGATGAGATTTTAGATTGTTGGTTTCTTTTATTTAATATATTTTTATGAATTTTTCAGATTAAATAGACTTTTATTGCTTATGATTTTGGGGTGTTACAAAAAGCCCATGCTGGATGGAACAAGAAATCCCGCTGCTTAAAAAATACAGGAAGCCTAAACATTGTCAATGAAAGTTCTGCCATTCCATTGAACATGACATTAATGAGGCTAAAGAACAATGCACCATAATATTTCCCTCCATCTTCTAATCGACCATGCTTCATTTCGGTTCTTAAGAACACTGTCATGGCAATAATTGACATTATGGTAATCTGGGTTGTCTTGAATATATATATAAAAGAGTTGCGCTTCATCAATAGCCACTCTCTTTCATAGCATGCCTTGAAGAGTTCCCAATTAGAAATTCCATACTTCTCTTTTACTAATGCTGCAGGATGGGCCTTAGATCTATCATATGGAATTCCAAGCTCTTCAGAAAGTTTCTGGCCAATGTGAAAATTATGAAAGTGGTCTACAAATTCAGGAACACTGGTATATCGGTAAGGTTCATTCTTTTTGCACCAATACTTGCAAAAAGTCTGCAACTCTTCCTTTCAGGGCACTTGAAGCCCACATTTTCAAAAAATTAAAGTACATTCTCACGTGGACCTTGGTAGACAATCTGACCCTCTGAAAGTAAAATAATGTCATCAAAAAGATCAAAGGTTTCAGGCGCAGGTTGCAGAAGAGAAATTATCATTGTCACATCCGTTATATGAACCATCTGCCTCATGAACTTGACTATCTGGAAAGTGGTTGAACTGTCCAGACCAGTTGATATTTCATCCATGAAAAGAGCTTTTGCTGGTCCAACCAGCATCTCTCCTGGATTTAGTATAATCATTCCTATTAGACTTCTGTAAAGTCCAAAAATTGTTCTAAAAAAAAACACCGCCACTGAACTTTTATATGTAGTCCTTTTTTCCTATTTTTACATACCTGTAGTAACACGCTTTTTTTGTCCGCCGGATATGCCTCTTGTCATCTCATCACCCACCATAATGTCAGCACAAATATCCAATCCAAGAGTCTGTTATGCATACTTTGAAAAGTTAGACAAGAAAATTTGCCTAATAAATACAAGGTCAACTACCATCAAGACATAATGTCAACATACCTTGAGAACATAGTCCGTAACAAGACTTGTTTCTTGGCCTGCCATTGCTGTGGCTTTCATGAATGCATCTATTTCAGGATCTGGTTTTATTCCTGCTTCTTTTTCTCGTCTTGACAATTCTGCCAACAGTTCATAAGCTGCTCCAACTCCCAAACAACGTCCTGAAAAGTCCAACGTCTCTCTGACTGTCATTTCCCATGATGAAGATCATGTTGGCTAATGTATGCACAAGTTCTCTGAGGAACAAATTCTGATAATTCATGACCACAGTAACTGACTCTCCCTTATTCCTGTTCGTAGAAGTTGTTAATGAAAAAGTTAGAATAGCACAACATAAGAGTGGTCATCATTACTAGAAGTACCAAGAATTCAGCAATTATTTTTGGAAGTCATTGTGAAATAGCTGGCAAATCTATCATATTTCATATTAAGAAACATTTTCAGGAATACGTCAAAGAAAGCAGACATAAAGGACAAGCAAACAAGACTTCATGAACATTTTATAAACTAAAATTTCCAGCATTACCTGCTCATTGCGCTATTCAAACAGAATTTAGCAAAACCATAGAATTTTTATTTTATTATTTTTTCTTACATACAACAAAGCCATAGACGTTGTCCTAGTGAGAGAGAGTAGGAAATGACACACACCTTGAGATCCTTGTCCCTATTCCCAGCAAGCGTCTGCAGCAATGTTGTTTTCCCTGATCCCGGAGGTCCCAGAAGCAGTGTCATTCTGGAGAAACCACCAAATTAATCAATACAATGACATACAAGAAATTCAAAAGGTAAATAATGTAAATAAAATAGCTTCCTACAGTGGCACTGCACATGAGAAGCAAAACTAAATAGTTAATTCTAATTCTCAAAAAAAAAAAAAAAAAAGGTCTTTCTGTTACATATTGTTTCATCAAATAGGTCAGGGAGACAAACTACATCATAAGTTTTACAACACCAATACCTTGATGGCTTCACTATTCCACTCACGTCACATAGAATCTTGACTGCCCTTTTCGATGGCAAAAGCTTGATTAACCCAAGAACCGCCTAAATGATCACAACAAACATTTATCAGTACATATACCAATCTGTAAAACAAATAGAAGTAACATTTCACTGAGATGTTTGATGACAAAATTTTTTACTTTCAGTGATGGCTGACAACCCTAATTGAATTTATATCTCAGTCTTGGACTATCACTGTCAATATGTACATAAAAAATCTAAAATTAAAATCTACTTGGAATTTTCATTCTGACATACTAGGAGGAAAAAAAAAAAAAAAAAAAAAAAAAAAAAAAAAAAAAGAAGAAGAAGAAGAAGAAGAGAGCAGGATTATCTTTTGTCATTTTGCAAACCAGGCTATGAAATCAGTCTTAGAAACCAATTAACATGAGAGAGAGAGAGGTACTATTTTTTCTTAAAAATTCAAGAAACTATTATAAGCCTTGAAACTTTGACTACTCCTACCACATACCAAAATCCTCTGTGGATTTACACTAGATTTAAGCTAAGTTATAAAGAGATGACAGAAGCAGTAAAATTGGACTATGAAAAATATAAAACTCTGTTATGAAATTCCTGTTGTAGTAGAAAGCATACATATAATAAAAAAGAAAAAGCATAAGATATAATTGAAATATATATATATATATTTTTATATATATGTAGAGAAAATACTGATTGAATTCAAAGTTGAATTCAGCAGAGTTGGGGAGTGCCCTGGTCTCCAATATATGCATCTCCTTCAATTGATAAATGCTCAAACTGACTTCAATTGGAATGTCAATTCTACCCCCTGAAAGTAAACAATGATATAAATTCAAAATTAATAATAGAACTTGGATACAACCAATTAGGAAAGGCACATACTAACACAATACCATACACTTAAAAAAGAATCTTACCAATCAGAACTGTCTCTTATCCTACGAAGGAGCTTCTCATTATCTTCTTCAGCAACCTTGAGTACACTCTCAATGAGATGTTTCTTGTCCCGCACTCTAAGATTGGTAACATCAATCTCTTCATAACCAATTCTCCCATTATCCAAAACCTGCTTCAGCATTCCTTTCCTCAACCTATCATACGTTGGAAGCCGCCTACCCATCAGCTCCTTCATCTTCCTCCCACTCTTCTGAAACACATCACCTTGTCCTGTCCAAGCCTCACGCAAGCTCGACGAGGCCCAGATTCTCTGGCTGCTGGATGACCGGAAACTCATCCTCGTGCTGCTCATGGACCTTACAAGTTCATCTCTCTAGCCACGGCAGCCGCCATAAAGGAATACTATACTCTATTTATTTTTAGCTCTTTAAGCACCTGACGAGTATATTTGTGTAATTCTATACTTAGTACTTCTTTAATGCATTACAAAACTTATGTCGCTACAAAAATTCAAAATAGTACTAAAAATAGGTAAGAAAACAAAGAAGTTTGAATGAGCTTATGGACATGGAAACTTTGAATAACAACATGAAAGTTTTTGAGCTACCTGAGAGATGGGTGTGAAAGAATGCGAGGCTTGGGTGAATTTGGAGGTGGTTTGACATGGTTTATGTAGGAGAAGATGGTGAGTTGGAAGAGCATGGTACTGACAGAAATGTGGTGGCTAAAGAGTTTGCATGACATTATCCTAAGTTTTGTCCAGGCTTGGTCCGAGGCTGAGTATTTAACTTTTCCAAGACCAATGAGAAGTAAGGCAAGAGTCCAATACTACTGCGCATCCCAAATGTAATTTTGAGAATATCTAAAATTGGACACCAGTGACCAAACAACTTTTAATATAAATATATATATATATATAAAAGGAGTTATTTAATATCAAAATATACATCACCTTTTTTCACAATATACATTCTCAAATGTTGTAATTATGTAGTTTGAGAAGGCATAATGACGCAATTCCCACCAAGAAGAAGCGCTTCACTGTTCACACACATATATGCTAAAATTTTATTTTGTAAAAATATGTATATTAAAAAAAGACAAGAATTCGAATATTTCCGATTTGAGTCGTCGTTTCCTTTGTGGAATCGTTGCTGATTAAATAGACAGAATATAGAGATTCTCTTAGGAAATTATTCCTATTTTACTGCCACTATATTATACATCAATTGATGGCTTGATATACACTATTTAAAAAGGTGAAATGAAATCTCTATATTTAAAAATAAAAGTGAAAGTGAAATTATTATTACCCATAATTAAAGGATGAAAAATTAAAAGATAAAAATGTAGTATTTGTGTTTTTTACACGTGTATTGGGTTGAAATGACAAAAAAAAAGTAGAATTATTATGTTCTAATTTTTTTAATAGATAGAGTTTTTATCTACAGAACCGCTTTCTTTTGACGATCAGACACTACATAAAATCAAACATAATATACCCATTTCTTGTGTTTTAATCATTAGAGACTTTACTAGCTTAAACTAACTAAAACTCATAATAAATAAAATGTGGATTAATTTTGTACTTATATTATTATTATTATTTTTTAGAGATAGTTTTAACGAAAGATTTTACTTGGCACTCTATACTGTCAAATTTAAGGAAGGCAGGCAAAAATCTTAAGAGTCAAATGGGTTTTTTTTTTTTTTGGGAAGAATATTTTGTTCCATGGTGGTAGGGTGGAACTACGTTGATACTAGGGACCAGGCCCCTACTCCCAAATCCCAACACATCTTAAATTAATCTTTTTAGAGTTTGGTCTCAAAAATATAAAATTTTTCTTTTTTTGGTTAAATAAAAATATAAATTGGCCCTTCCTAAAAAAGTCTTTGAAGGAAATTCTTAAAAATAAAACATTGTAGTAGCTCATAAAAACAACAGCATTACAAATATGGCTTACTGAGATATCTTACCATAAGATTTTCGATGAGTTTTGTTTGGATTACTCAACGCATGACATCGGTCACCAAATGTTACAAATTCATGAGTGTAAGAACTCATCCTTAAAACTAGTTTATAAGGAAGGTGCCTAAGAACTATAAAACAATACTGCAGTTTATACTTAATTCATGGCATACTAAAATCATAACAACCAACTCACTTTATAATAAACCCAACATCCCAATCTTTTATTTTTTTACCATTACATTAAATTATTTATTTATTTATTTAAATTAAAGAGAGAGAAAGTAAAGATATTTTTAATAAAATAAAATAATTGGTTTTATATACATAGCTACAATAGTTGAGACATATGAGAGCTCATCATCTACAGTTGCTAAAAAAAAAAAATTTAGCAATACATACCCAGATAAAGCTCATTTTGATAGTGTATGTTGGTAAAATAGTAATTTAGTACTTACACCTCTAATGCTAATGCTTAACAATGCATTGTTTGAACAAGTGTTAAATACTAATATCATTAGTTTTGTAATTTTCTTTAGTACCAAAGACTTTTTATCCTTATTTTCTAGTATTTTTTGAAACTTGGGACTTGAAAGAGGGAAAAGACACACATGAAATGTCAACTAAAAAGAATATCGAGTTTTTTTTAAAAGAAATTTATTAAAATAAATATTGATTTGTGTATATTTTTAGATCAAATAATTGTTATACATTCTAAGAATAAGAGCTATTTTACAAGTTTGTTAGTATTGTAAGTGGTATATGAAATTATTTTTTCCAAAATAAAATCTTAAATGTATAAAAAAGGGTAAAAGATTCAATAAAATAAAAATGATCTCACAACAAAGTTACTAAAGCTGGAAAATATATTATAGATATTATATAAAAAGAGTAATATTATGTTCATAACATTTTCACAATAAATTTTAAGTGGCAAAGTTATTATTAGTAGAGAAAAAAAAAGTAATTTAATAGTAGTCTTTCATTAAAACCAATAATAAATTAACCATCTATGATTTGTTGAAAGTGTTATGAAAAATATTGTAGACATATATTTCTCTTATATAAATATTCAATTTAAATTTAATTTTTATATAAAACTTATAGATCTTTGAATTACTCAATAATTGATTGGTGTGTGTAAAGGAAAGAATTAAAAATTAAGAATATAGACAAAGTTTAATTACAAACTTAGTTATAATTTAAAAGAAGTGAATTTTGACAAGAATCTACCGTTGGATTTTTTAATTTTTTTATATATATTCTTCATGCTTACAAGAATTTCTAGAATATAAAAAATCAATAGTTATATTATCAATCAAATGTTTATATTTTTACGTTTTTGTAATATAAAAATTATGCCCTTAAGGCATTTGTTAATGAATCATTTTAAAAAAGTTTTAATAATATTCTCTTAGTTTCATAGGAAATATAAAATCACAAAAAGTAAATTGCCTTTTTTATTTATCCATAAAGAGCTTCTAAAAGGCTTGATTTCCAAATTAATGCCTAAGTATATCATTAACTTTTCCGATTATGGTTCTTTAGTCTCTCCCACCAAATATAAAAATTTTCACTTACATTCCCAAGTAAAAAGAAAACACTTATGACTATGTGCTAGTGTATGTCTATATAACCTTCCATCTTCATATATAAAAAGCAAAAATGCACTTTTTGATCCCTACATTTTTGGGCCGATTCCCGTTTTGGTCTCTACTTTTTAAACACACCTAATTGAGCTGAAATGAAAACACTTCTATTTTGTCCCCGTCATCTCATTAACAAAATTCGCCTACATGGCAAACAAATGCATCGTCACTAGAGGACCACGTGGCTAATAAAAAATATCAAGATCCATGTTAGCATTTAAATAAATACAAAATCACAAAAATTAAAAACAAAATTCTACTTTTCTATTTTTTTAATTAATTAAATTAATTTTTTAAATCTTAAATCTAAATTTGTTTTCAACTTTCACTTTAAAACTATTTTTCGAGTATTATTTTTTATCATTAGACTACCAATCTAAAATCAAAATTTCAAGTATGAACCATAAATTTAGAGAGATATCTAGGTTGAGAGAGAGAGAGAGAGAATGATCCGGGTTTAGGGAGAGAGAGGCCGCATGGTTTCCACGGTGGTTTAGAAGACGGCAGGTTCACTTCTCCTCTTCACCTTCTCTCTCCTTCTTTGGCTTCTCCTTTCGACTGGGCCAGCGATCGATCAAGGAGCTAATCTCGAGGTTTTGATCATGGAGGCTAGCGGGGTCTTGATGCAGAAAATGATGGTCAACATAGATCATCGGTTGGTGGCTTCCTCAGGTGTTGTGGAAACGATGGGCAACACGGATCGTGGAAAACGCGATAGGCAACACGAGGAGTTGTGTTGTGAAACATGGACTCGGTGGTTGCTAGTTTGTGGTGTTGTGAACCCCAAAATGGTGGTTGCCAGTTGGTGGCTATGATGTTATGAACCCTAGATCGGTAGTGGTCGCTGGTGGTCAGGGTTTCCTCTCGCTGCTATTCACCACCACCAGCCTACCATCAAGTTGGTCTCGATCTCTCCCTTTATTAGGCAAAATTTGCCATATAACACGCCTTTTTCAAACATATTGGTTAGTTAGGAATGTTTCAAACTATTGAGAAAACTAACACTTTTGAGTGTGTGTCAATCTCGGTTAGCGTGTCGGGGGTTCGCGCCGTGTCGAGGCAGGATATTCAACTAAATGGCTCAACCTTAACCCGGACCCATTTAATAATCGGCGTCATGATCTTTCAACCTAACCCGACCCGTTAATAAAGCTTACTGACTACCCAACCCATTTGACACGCCTTGCACAAACGAGCCGTGGCTTGCATTACACTATCGTAACACAACCCATTTCAACTCCGCATAATATTATATATAACATCCATCTAGAAATAATTTTAACATCTCAAAAGCAATGCATACACTCTAGTCTTTAACCCACATTCAAAATAATATAGTTCAACAAAAATATAACATTCATCTAAAAATAAGTTCTTTGTTCCAAAAGAATTGCATATGTACTCAACCCTAATTCAAAATAACAACAAAGTTTAACAAAATAAAATAACATAGTTCAACAAAATAGCACATCCTTTGAAACTCTCGCTAAATGCTAAGTATCAATATTGGAAAATTTTGAACAAACAAGAAACTAATCCCGACTACGACTCACGATTATCATCCATAGATTTTTTTGTTGATGTCCAAATTCATAACATCTTCCACAAGCTCCTCCAATATATTTAGTGGAAAGTTCTATGACAAAAAGAAAAAGTATTAGTAGTTCTAGGGTTTGTAAAGTTTCAATTTCAATTATATCCCTAGTAAATTTTTGTAATTACTCACTTTTCTTTTAAATTTAAAATATATGTTGGATATAAAAGGTATTTGACAAATTTAAAATAAAATAAATATTTATTTGTTATATGAGTTAAACAGTTATGTTAATGTTTCGTTGACACAAATAAATTACGGTCAAACGGTCTGATGAGTGGCATGCAGCAGACTCGCATTTACACGCTTCTTATCGCTGCCGCCGGCCGATTCCGCTACGACCCAAACCTATTAAGGCTTCCAACCCCAACCCGAAAAATTTGTGTCGGGTTCGTGTCGTGTTCAAGAGGGTTGGGTCAAACATTGACACCCCTACTTGAGTCTCTTAGACTCAAGTTCACTATATGTTCCTATTATAAGGTAACACTTATTCATCTTTTATCTTGGACATAAAGCATATGGCGAAGCAGGAGAGTCTATAGTGATCATTGAAAAAATAATAAATATGTGGCCAGAAATAAAGCAAAAACAGGACATTGCTTATGAATATAAATGACAGTATCTCTCAGGCCATGATCTTCTCCCATGATTAAGGACAAAGAATCCTCCACCTTTATGAGTTGAAAACTTTCTCCATTGCATGCTTATGAATATAAATGGCAGTATCTCTCAGGCCATTGCTACATAGAGGACCCTACATCACTAATAGTAATTATATCCAATTGGTTAATTGGAGAAGTTATGTATAGCAACACTAGAATGAACTCTTCATGGATACAAGTCTGGAGAACAGTTTAAATACACAAAGAAAGAGAATAGTTTTTCATCCAATCATTTTGGGAATAATTAGAAGCTCAAACTTTTAGTAAAATGAAATAAATAAATTCACTAAAAGAAAATCCTATCCACTACTAAAATAGTCATGAAAACATGTTTAGAACATCAACAATGACGATGAAGTCACAATTAAGAACATCTAACATGCTTAGAATAACGACATTTATGTCTTATTATATCATACCATTTACCAACAAGAAAATAAGACAAAAGTATTGTCAAAGAATGTATCTAATTCCTCTATCAAAATTTATCCATTGATCGCATCCAAAACTTCCTAGTAATCAGCCATTTATACCACAACTCTGATCGAGTCTAACACTCACGTTATGTTTGGATGTTGGAAGAAGGAGGGGGAGTAGAGTGTAGGAGGGAGAGTAATTTAATTATCTTGTTTGGATGTTTTTTAAGGAAGGAGGGAGGGATTTGGAGGGGGTTTGAACTACTTCTCTCTAACCCCTCATTTTTAATTCCCAAATTGAGAGATTTGGAGGGAGAGTGGAGCACAAAATGCTTGGACTAAATAAATTATCAAATTTACCTTATCATATTAACAAAATTTCAAATGAAAATACTAATTATTCCTCCTTACTTAATTTTAAAACATCCAAATAAGGTGGAGAATAACTATTCCTCTCTACTCTTCTCTCCACTCCGTCTCTCCTTCCCTCTATCACTCTACTCTCTCTCTCTCAAAAAACTTGCAAACATAGCATAAGTTCATTTGAATAACAGAGAAGCATAGTAACTTCAAGTTTCGGCTTGATCCGAATCCTACCCACAAATTGCTATTTTCTCTCTCTCTCTATTCGTTGAGTAAATTTTGAGGCAAAGATCATAAGGACCATCAATGGGATATTTTTAAAGAAAATTACCAATAATAAGAGAGCACGTGGAGAGAATGAGTTTGAGAGTTTAAGAGAGAGAGAAATAAGGAGAAAGAGTAAATGGTGGGTTTTGAAAAAATTTCAGAGTAAGATGGTCTTTTAACTAAAATCAATTGCAATACAACAATCGTATTTGGCCAAGATTTTTTGAACTGGAGGGTACATTTTAGTAATTATTATCCTTAAAACCCTGTATCATTCACATCTTTCATTTTCGTTACTTATCTAAGCCTTTTACACTTTCTACTATTTCATGTTAATTTTTTTCAATTTTTATCTTCATTGCTTATTGCCGTTATTCATCCTTCCACTTTGTTTCCATTATCCTTTCACCGTGTTCATATTTCAATTCATTGTTGTTTAAAAGGAGAAAAGATATAACGTTCGTAATACACCAAGATCTCGCTTTGATATTTCTACCCAATAAATTAAAGAATACTGCTTCAAAACTATATCATTACTCAAATAAACGATTAATTTATCTTTCCAATAGTATATAAGATCGCGATTAATTTATTTTGAATGGTTCTGACTAGCTTTTTGAAACATGTCACTTATTTATTTGCAAAAATACCAAAACGTATGCCGAGTCAGCATACCAAACAAAGATATACTGCTTAAAAGCCACTATTGTTTTAATGCCATTAACTGAATTTTTTAAATTGGACACGTGGCTGAATATATTTTTATATATTTATTTAATATACATATTTAAATATTTGTTAAATCCTAATTTATTCTTATCAGTTTTTGCAAGAGGCTTGATGTATTGAATTCAGAGAGTGCACTGGGCTTTGATCTCCTATCAAAGTCAGTGGACTTTGAGTTCACTGCACATCAAAATGCCTATCAAAGTCAGTGGACTCTCTGAGTTCAATGCACATCAAAATGCTTGAAAGAAACTGGTAAGAATAAATTTAGCTTTGACAAATATTCAAATATGTATATTTTAGTTAGCATGTCCAATTAAAAATTTCTATAAATGGTAACAAAAATGCATCAGCAAATGGAATAAAATGAATATAGTGGAATGATGAACAGGTAACTTTTATTAACAATAAGCAATGAATAGCAGAAAGTGGAAAAGGTGAGCAGGTAATAGTAGAAAGTGGAATAAATGCTCAAATAGTGCAACGAAAAAGAAAGAGGAATAATTTTAGGATTTTGGGATAATAAATTAATAACATGTACTCCAGACATTAAAAAAAAAAAAAAATTTTCTCCCAAAAAAAAAACTTAACCAATGATGGTGCTGTATTTACCAAATTAGACTCCAATTAAAAATCATCATACCAAGTCACTGTTCTACTGTTGTGTGTCACTTTATGTCAAAGCACGCCCAGACTCACTATTGTGTTTGATATTTTCTTTATTCTTTCTTTTTCTGTCCTTTTCGTTTTTTTTTTTTTTTTTAATTTCTTTGTGGTTTGTCATTTTCCCTGTTTTCTCCCTCTCTTCTGTTTATTTTTATTTTTATTTTATGTTTTTACTTCTTTTTTCCTTCTTTTAAAAAAACTTTTCATTATTTCTATTTATTTATGTTCTGCATTTTTTCCTTCTTTTGTGTTTGTTCAGTATCAATCTTTGTGCTCTCCTTTTGTCCTATTGGTTTATAAAAATGAATAATAATAATAATAATAATAATAAGAAGAAGAAGAAGAAGAAGAAGAAGAAGAAGAACAAATTTATAATATTTTAATTTTTATAAATATTTAATTGATAAAATAAGTAATATTTTATTAAAAAATTATTTCATATATAATGAAATAAGGACGTGAGATTAAATTTATACTAACTATATTTTCTATCCACTTATTTATTTCTTAACCAAATAAAAGTTTTTCATCCCCTCTACTTTTCCACCTTTCCAATCAATCACAAATAATGGAAATTAAATCTCTTCTATCTTTCCACTTTTCATCCATCCTCCATTTTCTATTCTCTCCAATTTTCCCATTTTTCCAACCAAATGAACCCTAAGTTTTCACTAGAAAATGCATTTACTGTCTCTAGCAGCAGCAGCCTCTTTCTTATCTTATATTCAAAATGTGTGGCTGTGATGTGTAGGTATGTTAGTCATAAATTCTGTTAGAATGCACCTAAAGACTAGGTGGGATGTTTTGACTTACATATTTTTTCTCTTTCTTTTTTCCATCTGATTGGGCCATTCTAACTTCTAAGAATAACAACGGTGATGAATTAGACCATTTTGTAAAAGACATAAATTTATGTGACAAAGAAAAAGAAAAGGAAAATTATTTGTTTATATTTTACTGTTAATATAAGATTTATAACGAGTATTGTAAACAAAAGAAATGTGTACAACATTATACACTTTTAACAAATGTACAACTGATAATGTAATATTGTAAAACCAATAATTGCCATATATATATATCATTTATAAAAATAGTGTGGTGTAATACTAAAATGGCACACAACTATTGACCGATAGCCAAGTTCCATTTTGATAGATTGTATTGCAAATGTATTAAGAAACATTTATTTTGTGTTTTTTCAATTGCTGACAACTTTTTAATTAAAACAATAGCCCATTTGTTGATTTTGATTTTCAAGAAACAAAAAATGTTGTTCCAATAATAATGTGTTCGTGGTTGTTTTTATTTTTATTATTTTAAAGAGCTTGATATTATTTTAAATGGCTCGATATTTTTCGCTTGCCGTAAATTGTCAAAGTAAAATCTATAATGCGTAAATATGCAGCACTTTAAGAGGATATAGCTTGTGTCCAGTGCCTTTTGCACTGGACACGATAGCAATTCAAACACGTGGTCCAAAACATTTTAAACACATGTCTCAGATCTTGTAGCATCCAAAAAAAAAAATAAGAGAAGAAAGCAAGAAGAAGAAGCACACAAACGTATAATATTTTTACTTTGACGACAACAACTAAAAATACTACTCATTTAAAAAGATATCAACAACTCATTAAAAATCATTTCAAAACCCACCGACACGACCTCACAACCCATCCTGGTCGTGACCCGACCCTTTGGGCCCACGCTCAACATTATCCCCCAACCATTGAGGGTTTTTCACTCACGATGTATGTGTTTGTTACAAACTAATAATGTGCGTGATGTGTAGAACACTAATGTGGGGTTTGTGCAAATAAATCTTCCTTACTTATATTCATTTTTGGAAATACACCAACCATTGGAATTCTAAAACGTGATTGGTCACCTGTCAAATTATTTTTATTTCCTAATTTTAACTAAGAAACCCTAAGGTTCCAAGCTAAACTAGAAAAAAAAAAAAAAATGTCTTGAACCGTAAGATATGGATTCAAGCTCAATTACATGTGGGGAAGGTATTAGGCAATTCCCACAACGCCTATTCAAAAGGATAGTACCTGTTTTGAATTAATCTTATAACTCACTATTTAAAGAACAACTTAAAATATCCGACATTTGGTTTAAAAAGAATGATATGCATTTACATGTGAATAAGAAATGATTATAAGTAAAAAATAACATGCACTCCATCCTAAGATGACATGTGAAAATGGCATGCATCCATCCTAAGATGACATGTGTGTCTATCATCCTAAGATAACATATGAAAATGGCATGTATCCATCCTAAGATGACATGTGAGAAATGGCATGTATGTTTGGGAGAATACGAGTGGAAATTAAAAGAATGGAATGGAATGGAATTATGTAACCTTAATTGGATGTTTTAAAAATAAAAGAATGGAAATGAATGACAATGAATGAACAAGTAATCTTGTTTGGGGAGCAAAATCGATGAATTGAATGAAATCATTTTACTTAATAATATTACAATTGTAATCTCTATTTTAAAAATAAAGAGTTGAATATACACGTGGATTTGAGTTTTAGTAAAAAATCATTAAATCTAATTCTATTCCATCCCATTTCTCCCAATTTAAGGGGAATGAAAATTTGAAGTTTTAAGGGGAATAGTAGAGGAACGAGGGTTCCTTCTACTCATTTTATTCCCTCCTACTTAAATCCCCAAACAAGGGAATGAGTTTTTCTATTCCATTAAAACTCCAAAACAGCGAATGTAAGAATATTCTAAAACGATTCTTTTCATTCCTTTCCATTCCATTCTATTCTTCCCAAACTTAAGCCTTAGTTACCAAAAATGATTTCTCTTATTTGGAGTTTGGACAAAATTCATATAATGGTTATTGTTGTGTTGACTTTTGATTTATCAATATTTTTAAATCTGATATTTCTTGTCCTGGATAAAATGTGTTTTGTAGTGACTTTGAATAGATTATTAGATTTTACAGAAAAATTCATCACCCAAAATTATTTTTAGTAAAAAAAAACCTCTTGAATTTATGAAATTTTTCTTGAATATGGACTAACAAATGACAACATTTGACCATTAAGTTATGCCATTATAGTTTACAAACTTTGTAAAATACTAAGCCAATGATCTCCCAACATTTTTCCTTTTTTCTTTTTTGGAAGTTAGGGGTACATTAGTAAATAAGTCTCCTGAAACCCTAGCTCATATTAATCCCAATCGTTCATCTTTCTACGCCTACACCGCCCATCTTTTCCGAGGTACCGCTCATCGCTGATCGATTTCTATGCCTACATTGTGAGAGGTACCGTGAGCACTATTACAACATAAAAGCATTGGTTTTTCTTCTATTTTAATTTTGAAAAAAAAAAAAAAAGGATATTTTGGGAATTTTGTGATATTTCGCTGTAATTAGATGAATTGGATGGATAATTATTTAGTTTTTTCTTACGAGGAATTATGCTATTTGAGTTTGATTTAATGACTTTGTGATTAATTTTGCTTTTATGAGTTTGCTTTTATGATTGTTTGGTTTGATGAGTTGTTGTTAGCTCTGTGTAGATGGACATTTTATGTTGTTACATACTATACATTTTAGTGAGTGAGGGTGCGATGGTTATAAATATTTTTATATATATATATATATTTATATATAGATAGATAGATAGATAGATGAGTAGCAATGAAGTGTAAATTAGAGTTTATTTTCGAATATAAGCTTCTTGGTCACTTTTTGATTCTGAAGGTGTTTGATTTGGCCGCTTGAATTGAAGAAGCCATTTAGAATTTTGATGGCTTTAGATTGTGCCACATTTTATGTTCATGAATGTCTAAGGCCTTTGCTAGTGAAATGGCATTTGGTGTTTAGGAAAATCAAATTATGAAATGTAGCCTAAACATTGTATTCGATTTCATGTTTCTATCATATTAGCACCATGGCTCCAATTTCATTAGTTATTGACATTTTTTTTTATTGCTGCTTTCTTCATTTGGACCATGTTTTGAAACATCTTATAACCTTTATTTGTTGATTGTACATTGAAGTCGCCACACAAAAACATCAGCTATGTTTTTTTCCCTTATCATCTTGTAATAGTGTAGCCATTATTAAAATGATCGGCCGCACCTATCTCTAACAAAGGCCTCGAGAAGGCATATTGGAGATGGGAACAGTCCCATCTAGTTGTTTGCAAGAGTTACCCACCAGTTCATTTCTCGCATACTGTTTAGTTAAATTCGAACATTTTTTTGAATTTCGTGATGGCCAATGCGGAGTAGCCAGTCCTTCGAGGAGAAATAAGAAGGGCACCGTTTCCAGATCGACATCCAAATATTATTGTAATACCCGCAAGAAGAACATCGAAGCAAGCGAGCCACCGAAGTTCATTGCACACTGAGCTTGCAAGTTCTGGTATGAATCAACAAATAATTAAAAGTTAACTTGCCAAAATTAAAGGTCTGGTAATGTTGTTCTAGTAACATTATTTATATTTTTTGGAAATACGTAGGGTGAAAAAGTGGATAATACGCGTAATATCAAGTTGAAAATTGAAATTGATGTTTAAGTTCATATACCAAACCGACTTGATGGAACTCAATAGTGGAGGCATGCAGAGTGCAGAAGGCAGTGGTAAAGGTAGCGCAGGTAGCGGGCCAAGAGGCAGGAGAATTACACTATTCAAAACCACAAAGTCATAATTGATATAGGTAGAGCGACTTAACTCTCGCAAACTACCTTATATCATAGCGCATTTCAAAACCAAAGTCTTAATTGATATAGGTGGAGTTATCGTGACTTAACCTCTACAAACTACCCTTACCATAAAGCATTTCAAAACCACAAAGCCTTAATTGATATAGGTAGTTGACATCGTGACTTACCTCTCTACAAACTATTCTATACCATAAACGTATATAAATCTTGTGCATGCTCCCATCTTAATGAAAGTACACCCCCGCAATGTATATGTTACAGTGTATTTTCCAATACACCTTAACATCAACTATACCCACATATACCCGCTGTGTGGTGTATTTTTTTCCACAAATTTGATGTAATAGGTTTATTGTATAAACCTATTACATCAAATTTTATTACAACACTCTATTATCAACTATTGCAATAACTCTAATGTTATTGCAATGATTATGAAATAAATGTTCAAAAATGTCTCTTAAAATATGATTTCCAACTCAGTCAGACCTTACTATACTTAGATATTTTAGGTATTTTGTTACTATACTTATTTCAAAAAGCATCTTAGATATTTTGTTAGAATATTTAATTCTTTGTATTGGAATATTAGTATTGTCATGACTCACTATACTCTGGATATTTTATTACTATACTTAATTCAAAACTAGTTTTAGATATTTTGTTATCAGATAAACCTATTACATCAAATTTTATTACAACACTCTACATCAACTATTGCAATAACTCTAATGCTATTGCAACCATTATGAAATAAATGTTCAAAATGTTTCTTAAAATATGATTTAACCTAGTCGGACCTACTATACTTAGATATTTTATAGTATTTTGTTACTATACTTATTTCAAAAGCATCTTAGATATTTTGTTAGAATATTTAATTCTTTTATAATTAAAGATTAGTGACGCCATGACTCATTATACTTGGATATTTTATTACTATACTTAATTCAAAATTCAATTTAGATATTTTGTTACTATACTTAGTAAAATCATCTTAGATATTTTTGTTACTATTCTTATTTTTCTAAAATAGAATGTTCAGATTGCTCAAAAAAGCTTCTTAGATATTTTGTTCCTATACTTACTTTTCCAAAATGGAATGTTAGTGTAGTTTAATTTAGCAACATTTATTTTAGTATCACAGATTCTTCTAAATGTTTCATCTCTACAAAATCAAACATGTAATTCTTAGGTATTTTTAACATAAAATTATTTCTGAAAATTGGCATAAAAAGTATTATTTAAGGTTTACAGTTGCACTTCCTCAATTGCAATATTGAGGTGTTAATTTCATCAAGAAGTAGATTTTTAGGTACTTTGAAAGTCCGCCCCGTGATGTTTTTAATGTTTTGGAGCAAGATCTTAATGGTTTGTACTTTAACAAAGCTTTATCTCTTAAACCGCCGAGTTTCTTAGTTTAATGAATCTATTTTAATCAAACAAAAAAAAAAAAATTTGAGGTAAGCAATCACAAAGTTCATCCAAAAACCATTTGCACTTTCAAATATAACAACCACTTTTTTTTCTAAGTCAGCAATCCTTTCATGAAACAAAACTTTTGGGATTGCTTTAGTTGAGGGATACAAAAAGGTATGAGGAAACTGCTTAAAAAAATGTTCAAAATGCCACTTTAAAAACTGATTTCAAGCCTAATGACGACCTACTATACTTAGATATTTTAGATATTTTGCTACTATACTTAAGTTCAAAAAACATCTTGCATATTTTCTTACTATACTTAGTTCTCCATAATGGAATATTCATATCATTCAAAAAGAATCTTAGAGATTTTGTTACTATACTTAGTTCTTTATAATGGAATATCTATGAACTTTTTATTTCTAGTATCGAGAATTTGTAAATGATTCATTCTAGAAAGATCAAACATGGCACGCGGTTTGCATGTTTGATATAAAAAGATGGAAAGCAGATTGCTCAAATCCTCCCTACATATGACAGTTAATGTATGAGCTAAAATTCCAATGTGGCCCAAGCCCTTATTTATGCTCAAGTATTTTGTTCTACTAACCAATTTTTGTTTGATTGAATTTTTGTTTATTTTTGGATAAATGTGATCGAAAAAATGTTAATACTTGCTAAAGGATTGGCTAAAGAACTATGACATAATCAGTTTTGCCTTTGAGCTCCTCAAGTATGTGATAGCCCTAGAAGATGGGCCGCCTACCTCCCTTTCATTACTGAGCATTGTTGAGTATTATTCTTTGTTAAAGGAACAAGAGCTGCAAGATATCTCACTTTCCCAGCATATTAATTGATGATGAAGCCTATAAAAAAAAAAAAATGTGATGATGAAGTGATCACAAGAGCCAAAAGTAGTATAGAACGAGTCCTAATTTGTGGTTTACTCGATCCACATGTTCTACAATAATCAGTTAGTTGTTACATTTTATTGATAAATCATAATTGATGAAGAGTGACACTTCTCGCAATTTCTCACTTCGTTTCTTAATGCGTGCTTCTATCATATCCATTTCATTATTGTCGTTGCTCAATGTATATGCTGAATTTTTAAAAGATCCCCATTTAAAGATCTTTTGCTAACTAATGTATCATGGATTAACGCATTCATGTACGCTTTTAGTATAATTAGTGTTGGCGCATTGCTCTATTAATGGATTTCATTTACCAAATATTAGTTAGTTAAATATTTGCAAATTGCACACCATATGTCACAAATAAATACAATTGTTCTTGTATGCAATGTTGTTTAATATAGAAGTTTGATAAGAAAATACCCCTATTTTGCTTAAGACAACCAAAACAAACGCCTAAGACTTCTATCCTTGAGCTTGTGGTTTTTTTTTTTTTTTTTCCCAGAATCCCCAAAAAACCCTTTAAAATTTTTCTTTTCTCCAAAGTTTAAATACATGTTTTCAATTTTAAACAACATTACACGTATTTTCATATACTTTTTCACCAGAAAACGTATTTCAAAAAAACTAAAACTGCTATTTAAACACACGCATCAAACGGGCCATGATTCAAAGACATAAAGTCGGGCTGTCACAAAGGCTTCGGGGGTGGAGATTGGAGAGGAATTGTGGAGGAAAATAAAGAATGAGAAGAGAGATTTTAGAGTATGTTTGTTCTGAGGTGAAATAGGGGCAATGGAAACTTTAGGAAAGAAATGGAAAGGAAAACTTTTGGTGGGTGTTTGGTTGCAGGGAGGAGGGAAAATTGGTGGGGCCCAGTGTTTTCTCCCCAAGTTCCTCCAAAATTTCTCCAAATGGAAAGAAAACTAAGTAGAGCATATTTGATAGGTAAATGATGAAAATATCCATGTGCAACTCGCATACAGGTTTCTTTTTTTTTTTTTTTTCCAAAGCCAGCCTAGTTGCTCTTTCTTTCTTTACTTTCTTTTGTGATTTTTTTCTTGTTTAGACGTGATTTTTTTTTCTAGATATGATTTTTATTTCCTAATAAATTTAGGTGATTGCTTTTTTTGGTCACATTTTTGTTTTAATGGGCATGTTTTTTAACAAATGTGAGGCATGAAGAATTTATACAAATGCATTTTTTCCATCCTTCCACTTTTCCATCTCAACCAAACAAAAAGGAGGAAAATTAAAATATTTTCTATCCTCCCACTTTTCTACCCTTCCACCATTTTCTATCCTCCTACTTTTCCACCCCTCTAACTAAACACTCCCAGTAGTTAATGCGTAGAAGCAATACCGAGCAAGTAATCCCTCTTGTTCAGCTATTTCTTCCATCTCCTCCCACCAACTACCCGTGATGTCCCATCTCTCATCTTTACTTCACTTCCATCTACCATCCACTTTGCTCAATTCAAATTGGTCGATATACCACCATAGTCAGCCTTAAAAACAGCCATTGAAAATACTAATTAAATTGATTATAGATCAAATATGCCTAGAATCAATATTAAAACATTTACACACAAAAATAAAAAATTCAAAGACCTAACATTTTGCCAAAAAATCAAAAGCATACATTTGTGAGGACTGATGATCAATCCCTACTTTTGAATCGTCAAATTAGCTTGGTGGTTGAAAATCAAATATAACTCATTAGAACTCCAAAAATTTATTTAAACCAAAAAAAAAGAAAAAGAGATTATATATTCGTAAAATAGAGAGAATGGCATGAGATTAGGTGAAAATGAATAAAAATGAACCAAATTATGACCAGTGAAACTTCAAACTTGAAATTTGAGATAGAAAGAGAGAGAGAGAGAAAGGCTTCATCTGCCTTGTGTTAGTTGAAAATACCAAAATGAAACCAAATCCCCTTTATTATCTTATCCTGTATCCTCTTTCACTCTCTTCCTCACCTTAGAGTCCATGCAAAGTTAAGAAGAAAAGAGCTAAAGACAATCTAAAGTACCCATTTAAGATCAATACCATAAAACTAAAAGACCCAAATTAGCAAACAATCAAAATTGAAACTCACACGGAAACATATACAAACATAGATTATATATATATATGCTACATATATATATATAAATCTTGGAAGAAAAAAATACTTTAATAGTTTCTCTTTGTTCATCCCTCCCTGCCTCCCAAGTTTTTTTTTTTTTTGATAGAAATTTGGGTGAGTAGATCTAGTCTAGATAGAGAGTAAACAAAAAAGCAAAAAGAGAGAGGACATAGAGAGAGCAGATACTTCCCCCCTCTCTCTTGCTCTGATTCTCTTCTTTAATTGTTATCTTCAACCAAACACACCATTTAGACTCAACAAATGAACAAAACTTGAACAACCTAAAGTATCAGAGATAGAACTATTCGCTCTTTATATAATTAGTAGATATGTGTTCGTGGCATTTGACGTGGGTAATATAGCAGTATTTAGACAAAGTCGAGGTTTCAAACAACCCCTAAGAAGCACAAACACGAATACAAATACATGTAATAGTGTCACAGGTATTGATGAACCGAAAATTTATGGTCATCGTTATACGAAGATCGTCATTCACCTGCAGAAGACGTTGCACATTTAGATACACATTGATGAAGAACGAATATATAGAGTAACAGCCATAGAATGAGCCGTGATCTCCGTAAAAGATTCCGTAACGTGATACCACAGCAGATAAGCGTCGCAGTACATCATCGTCTCAACGAGGCAATATAACTGCAAAAAGAGAAGACAATAGAAGCAAAGGCACAAAAATACTCTACAAAATTACTCTTAACTTATTTTTTTTACTCTAGAATATTTCTCCCTTACTAACTTAAACATCGGCTGCGCTTATTTGACGCCACACCGCGTGTTACTCTTCCCCGGCCTATTTGCGGTGATTCTCACCTACGAAGACTCAATTCCCATTCACAAAGATCGCCTATCCACTACGACGAGGAGCTCAATTGTTGATTTTTTCATCATCGACATAGTTCTCAAATTTTCTTCAAATGTCTTTGCTCATTTCCTCCTACGCCTTTCTGCGACACCCAATGCGTCCTCAAAGGCAAAAAGCAATCCATGGCAAGATTATCACATCTGGTTTTTCCTCGATGCATATGCAAATAACCATTTGATGTCTTTGTACCTAAAAATTAATCGTATAAATGATGCTCGCAAAGTGTTTGATACAATGCCTGAAAGAAATCTTGTTTCATGGACTGCTCTAATATCTTGGCATTCCAAAATGGGTATGCCAGAAGAAGCCTTGAATTGTTTCAGATTAATGGCTAAATATGGTTTTGATCCCAATAATTATACATATGTTGGTGCTATATCATTGTGCTAGTTTAGGTGATGCAAGAGCCGGTATGAGATTCATGGAAGGATTTATAGGCATGAGCAAGAGTTGAATGGTAGTTAGTAATTGTCTGGTTAATATGTATGGGAAATGTGGTTTGTTGAAATCTGCCCGTCTTATGTTTGATGCGACTTTGAAGCCGGATTTAGTTTCTTGGACTTCAATACTTTCTTCTTATTGTCAATGTGGGGAGAATGTAGAGGGTTTAAAGATTTTCATGAGGTCACAGGAGGAAGGAGTGGAAGTTAATGAATTTTCTTGCGCGAGTGTGTTGGGAGCTTGTGCTTCACTTGAGAACTTGAAGGTTGGGATGCAAGTGCATCCTCATTATAGGCGGACGGATTTGACAATCCTTGTTGTGACAGCATTGATAAATCTTATGCGAAGTGTGGCAAATTGACTATGCTCATCAAGCATTTTTGAGGTGGATAAGCCACAGTTGCAGGCTTGGACTGCACTAATGGGAGGCTGTGCTCAACAAGGAAAGCAATAGAAGTTATTGATCTTTTTCCACAAGTTCCATTCTTTGGGTTTGAAACCTAGTGAAAGAACATTCTCATCAGTACTTGGAGCATTAGCAGATACAGTGGATGTTGAAGGGAACACAACTCCACACTTTGATTATTAAAATGGGGTTCAATTTCTTTATATTCGTTGGCAATGAAATTTGAAATTTTTACTCAAATGTGGGCTTCTTGAGGAATCATCAAAAACTTTTGAGGAAATGCATGAACATGATGTTTTCTCGTGGAATGCACTGATTTCCGGGCATGTTAGATATATCATCATGGAGAAGCTTATTTATTTGAAGGATATGTTGATTGAAGGATTTGAACCAAATCTTCATACATATCCTAGCATTTTTAGCATTGTGGCGATATTCCAGCAATCGAGTGGTAAACAAACACATTGCCGCATCCTAAAACCTGGGTTTGACTCAAATGTGGTTGTAGGGAGTGCTCTTATAGACATGTACGTCATGTGAAGACTAAGTAGCTTGGAAAGTTTTTGACATTCTAGTTACAAAAACTTGGTTTCCTGGAATACCATACTTGTGGGATATGCCCAACATGGATTTGGGAGGAAGCTTAGAGATCTATAACACAATGCTTTGTAATGGGATCAAACCTAATGGTATTACTTTTCTTGGAGTCTTATCTGCTTGTGGGCATGTGGGACTTGTAGAGGAGGGATGTCACCACTTCAATTCCTGATGATCAAAGACCATGGCATTTCCCCAAGAACAGGTCATTTACTTTAGTCAGCCTCTTTGCCCGTAAAGGACAGACAAAAAGAGCTTTTGAACCTCATAAGGAGTTTTCCATTGAGTCTATATGTGGTTTTGGCGGGTGCCTATTCAAGAAATACAGGGATGAATTAAAGATAAGCGCTGCTGAGAAAATTTTGAGTAGCTGGATCCAGAAGATACTCAGTCTATATCATGCTTTCAAATATAGCAGCTGGAGGTGCTGGATGGAGTTTAAGCAGCATAAGTGTGAAAAATAATGAAGGAGAAGGTATAAAGGTGATAAAGAGATATGGCTGGGCTGAATTGAAGAACAGTATATATTATTTTTCTATGACTCATTACACACACTCCAAGAAATAAATCATTTTGAGGTATTGATGGGTTGACAGCCCAGTTGTTTGACGCTGGATGGCATGCCTGATGCCATGTTTTAGTTGCACTGTGGGAATAAGCTAGGATATTAGATGGTGTATTCGTTCATACACATAGCCCTTTTACATGAGAAAATAAGAGAAATGGAATCCAGTGATCGTCTGAGATGATCGGATATTTAAGAGATGATATTGAAAGAGGACTAAGCAGAGAAAAGAATTCGAAAGTAAAGTGATGCTTGACTTTATAGTGACTTGTAAGAAAGACAGTCAATCTAAGGTCAAGAATAATGTGCACTATAAAGTTGTAATTGTAAACGGAGAAATGTCAGTACCTGATGGTGGGGAGATCCCTTTGGGTGAGAGAGGTTAATAAACCAAGGGCCTGAGCTCTGAGTTTCAGAGGGTAATCCGCAATGACACCACTCTGGGCCTGCCCTGAGTTAATCATTTCAATGACAGCTGATGCCCTAGTTGATATGAACTTATTTCCTTTTTTGACTTGATCTTCTGTGGCCTCTTTGGAGGACTTGTCTGGTTCTCTGAGATTACTGACAAGGTCTCTCTTATAACTGGGTGGTCAAAGCTTTTTGTTTGAGCATAGGTACATGATCTCAGAGGGTCTGTTGTTAATCTCATTCTCCTAGGAGCTTGGCAGGGTGGTTCAGAATTTGTTAGATCTCCAAGATTACTTTGTTCTTGAACATTTTTTGTTGAATAACTTCCTTCATTAACTGATTTAGCTGGCTGTTGCTCCATGATCTTTCTGTAGGGAAAATACCTTACTTAAAATAGATAGGTTTCCAGAGGAAAATGTGGTAGAAGTAGTATATTAGGTATATGTTGGTTACATTGTACAGGTTTTGGATTATCAAAAGAAGTACAAAAGTGAGAAGTGGCAAAAAAAAGGTTCATATATGTCAAATTGTGACCCACAATATCCTAAAACCTTGAAAAACTACTTTCATGTATCCAAATGTTCTATCAACTGCAATTAAATCAATGTAGAATTAGCAGAGGGGTAGCAGATTTGTGAAATGACATTATGTTTAAGTTGCATACTCTTGAATTATCATGTTGAATCTCATTCTCATCGAGGAAGACTAAGAAGCTGCCAAGGTTCTCTGTAGTTGGTCGGTAATGTCCACTGTATGCCGAAGTTACAGACTAAATATAATATATTATCTCAGAATTTGGATGCAAGAAACAGAGACTTTTCAAGTTTATATACAAAGTACGTTGATAAACTAAAATTAAAAGAACATATTCCTTATAAACTTATTTTTACAGTGTTACTCTAAAAGAATGGTGGGAATAGCACATAGATAGTACTACCAGTGCATTTCCTTGATACCAAATGAATGGGTTTAATTGGTAAGAATCACTAAGAATGACTTCCTCAAATGGTTGAATTAAAAATGTAGAGCCTGGGATTCACATAATGGTACTGCCTATGTAAAATTATGCTGATCTGACATATAGTAATCTAGAAGAATTTATGAGATCTGCCAATGCTGTGCAATTAACTCTGTCTAAAGAGCTTGGGATTCTTACGCACTGAATGTATTAATTTATAAACAAAAGATGGTCCTGTGAGTTTCTTCAAATCAAACTGAATCTTCACATCATCTTTGACTAAACTATAGAATCAAGAGTAAACTTTACCTTAGACATGAGATTTGATATTAAAAGACATTTGAGCTAATCGTTCATATAGTTGAAGGTTCAATTCTTATATGTGAAATTATGATAAAGTTCTCCAAAGCAACTCACAGGTTTTGCAGAAAGCACCACCTTATATCTGAAGCAAGTTGGATTTGAGGCTGCTACTTAAAAAGATATCTAGAATGACATGATGTCAAAGTTCAATGGTTGTTCTTGGATTCATAAAATTACTTGGTCACTTTTTATCAGTAGGCCATTGAGCATATTTGTCTTTGGTTTCAGTTTCTGGTGAGCCTGAAATAAGAGGAATGGTAGTGGAATCCTGGGGTTATGTTGGGGTGTGCTTGGTTGTCTATGTACTTGTTGGCCTCTCCAATGATAGCTTAAGCTTTTAGGCTGAAATACTAAATATGTAGATTATAGGTATGAAAGGATTTTTAGTTGTATATCTCCATAATGAGAATATTGAATTATCCAAAAATGTCATTAGAAAATGGCATTATGGAAACATTGTAATAATTAATAAAATGCTTACATGTGTATACCTTTGAGTCTAATTTCCTTCCTCAAGTCTTCCTGCAGCTAAAGTGGTCCTCCTGCAAGGAAAGCTGGAATGATGAAATGATCCCCTTCCTTTCTGGTGGAAGGAGACAAAGCATTAGACTTCAGATGATGCAAAGTAAAGTGGCATCTTAGGGGATCTGAGAATACTGTCAACAAATTGTGTGGTGTTTGTAACAGCTGTTACCTCACCAGCATAAAAGTTTTTGAGGTACCATAACAAAACTCCATTTTGAACTGCAAATTTTTGACTTGTATCAAGGAGATTTCCAGTTTGTTTTTGCACCATCATCCCTTCAGCAATTATATTTTCATAGTATTCCTTTCTTGCTTGTTCATGATGCATTTCACAGACAGTGTGGGTGAAGCTAGGAAGCTTCAGTAGGGCAGGTGTTAAAGAGCATAAAATCCAATTGAAGTCAATTCATTCCCATCAGTTTTTTTAGCATGCAAACATAAAGTCTATCTTGTAGGTAGAGTTTTAGTGCTTCCTGCTTGTAGAAAATTAAGTAATAACCAGAAAAACGGTACTTATATTATTTCTATCATGGTATTTCATGATACTCTGAAATGCAGTAGACCCATTAATGGCTATTGATATAATTGATTTCCACAGAACATACAAAGTTGGTGTTCCAACCATAGTAATAATCTGAGTCCATTCTGATCTTGGTTTATGATTTATGAACTGTGATACTAGGTTTCTATTAAAGGAGGAGCATACCAGTCTAAGATATTCAATGCATTCTCTTGTCGAAGCCTTGATCTTTGCAATCTTTTGAGATCAACATCTTGCCATCTCCAACGTCCAACCTACACAAGGTATATATTGGGCTGTTTAGTGACACATTGATTTAATTGACACTAGAGATTCTTTTCTTTTTGCATGGGACATTAAGGTATGAGAAAGTATACAATTTTCTGGTAACCATTATTGTGGAGGTCTTTTGTATGAGAGGTAATTCTGTGATTTGAAGATACCCCTAGCATTGAGATTACAAAGCTTCAAGCCCTTGGCTTGAAACCTATCAATCTATCATCATGCTAACCCACTAACATTCACAATTTTTTGTTTTTGTTTTTCTGGCAAGAAGTTAATATTCAATAATATTCCATAGATCTATGTTGCAAATTTACTTTGATACCATATCTTTCAACTGTTTCCCCTTTCTATTTAGTTTTTAATATTCTTGGACAGCAATTAAATGAACATTGGGTACAGAAATGAAATTCATGAGATGAAGATTATAGAGTGTCTTGGCATATGCACATGTATTTTTAGAAAATAAGAATTACACTTAAAAATACTAAAACAGTTCTTTTTAGTATTTACTGATTTAGTTACGTTTGTAATGGACTTTAGATGAAAATTTAAAGGAGAGAATGCTGGTGAGTTACATGTGTATCATGTTTCCGTTTATAATCTTCTGATTGCTGTTCAGCCTTTTCTTTTGAGTATTGAGTAAATGTATTCGACTGTTTTCTCTGCTTTTTATTGATAAAGGTTTAGTCCGAAACCTTATTAATGAAAAAAAGTTTAGTCCTTGAAAAATCAATGTAGGCAACTTTACCAGTTCTTGAAATATAGACCAACAAATGACAAACATTTGATCATTAGTTGCGCCATTGTAATTTACAAACTTTGTAAAAATACTTAGCCAATGATCTCCTAACTTTTTTTTCTTCTTTTATCTACTTTGAAAAGTTGAACAACTTATCCAAAACTAAAAGATTTAAATGAAATTTACCTCAAACTTATCCAAATTGAAAGAGAATTATTATTAAAGATTTGATTTGATGGGATGGTGATAACAGATTTCACCATCTTGTTCTTTTTTCTTTTTTTTTAATAATTAAGAACCCGTCATCGTTTTCTTAACCAGGATAATTAGGTTTTCCTCTCTTTTTTCTTTTTCTTTTGCTAGAAAAATGTTGATAAGGAGCAGAGTGAAAAATCTAATAAATGATATGAGGTTGTAATATAACACAGTAATTATCAAACTATTTTCTAAACTTTTTTGTATGGATAAATTTCAAGTGTTTCATTTAAAGCTAATAGTTTTAACATACTTCCATTATATCACATAATTTTAATTATGTTTCATTTAAATTCTTAGATAAATTTCATTACATTTGTTAGCGCTATTTGTGCAGGAAAAGTGACGGAATGTTTAAATCACGTCTTTTGAAAACTTTGAATTTTAATGAAACATTTTGAAAGTTTAAGGATTTAAAATGAAACCTCCCAAAAACTCGAAGGTTTAAAATGTAATTTATCAATTTCTCCCAAAAAAGCAGCAAATAGGGTATCCTTATTTTCATGTTTGGGACATTTTATTTGAAATTAACCAACTGTCAAATAATCCAATGTGGTTCAAAATAGCAATTTGGGGAGGTTTTTTACTCCAATGCTAATGCTCTAAGAGCATTCTCATTGAGAATTTTAAATGCTAAAAGATGCTTTTTTAGCATTTTTGACCAAAAACTTGCTCCATCAAAAATTTTAAATGCTACTTATATTGATGAACGTTGCGGTTTCATATTTGAAACCACACTGTTCACCAATTGTAAACTTTACTACTATTTTTTTCAATTGGGGCCCACGGTTGAGAAAGAGAAGAGACAAAGGAGAGAGAAGAAAAATAAAATGATAAAGAAAGAATATTTGGTTTGAATGTTAAAAAATAGAAGTTTTGATGTAAAGGATGTTATAAAGTGGGTGTTATATGTTATAAAATTGGGTTTTGAGATAGTAAATGCTAAATTTTTTTGCATTCTTTGATAAGAATGCTCTAACAAAACAAACTTCTATGTGCTTTGAATGTTAAATATTTGACAAATTAGATTTTGATAACAAACCAAACTTTGAATGTTAATGTTAAATAAATGGCAATAACTAGTGAGTTTTTACTTATGACCAACTTGATTTAACACACAAACTTTTGTATACAGGGACTTGAATTTGTGAAATTATTATTGAAAAACGAAGATTAAAATAACAAGTCATTTATTGGGTGTTGGATTTACAAAGTTGTAAAATAAAATACAATACCAATCATATCTTTCAGTTAGATCGATTGCTCAGCCAAAATCTTATCATTGTTGAAGCTTGAGTCCTTTTTTTTTTTTTTTTTTTTATTTTTACCTCCTTTGAAAGTTGAGGAACTTGATGCCATACCAAAGACAAAGAAGAAAAGGAGGACAAAGCCAATATGGGCCGCAACAACAGCTCTCCAAGGAAATCATATTCAAAAGCCTGAAACGAGATTCCTTTGCGTAATATTTCACTATCAGATAAACTTTAACTGAAAAATTGATTTATAGTCTTGTCACCACTTGAGAGGTCACAAGCCTATGTAGTGTCCAAGACACTGGAGAACCTAGTAATACTACCTCCAATCTTACTGGAATTAGCTGCACATGAGAAACATTAGAATTTAGAAATTCGATTTTCTTTAATGCAAGGGACTCCAGAATCGTATCATAATCTTCTTTATTTTATGTAGATCTGTATCATAATCTTGAATGGTGAATTTCGTATCAGGAGAAAATCTAGCATTTTCATTTAAATCGTCTATTCTCTAATTTTTAGTCAGTTTAGACATGTTATTTATTTGATTTGTATGGTTTTAATGGGGATTTTTTAGTCAATTTCTCCTCATCTAGCTAAAAATTGAATTTTAAATTTACATGGGAGGTATCCTTTCCGTATCGGTAGCAATTGATAAATATTACAAAACCATACCTTTTCCTACCAAGTGGAATGAATGCATATGACATGGTTTCCATTGCTTCTGAATAAGTGTTGTTTATATAAATGCTCAATGCTAAAAATGATTCATAGAACTATTCAGATCCTCTTCATTTGAAAATGCTTTGAGTTTCGCCAAAAATAAAAGCTTTAGGCAATTTCAATGAATACTTTATCTTGAGATCAACAATGTATTGTTGAAGTATTGGAAATTAAAAAAAAATGTATTCACAAGGTGTCCCAAATCCCCATCTAGATGCGCAAATCATCATTCAGCCCTGATAGTAACTTAAGTTTATTAAGTTAAAGTTCTTCTTTCACCAATTAATCGGGACATATGAAGCAAGGATTTGACCCCAGTGAGCAAATTATCTGACCGACACACACATGCACGGGTTAGATGAAGTAAAATCACTTTAGAAAATGCTTGGTGTACAATACTCCCATAGGTGGATATATCACTATATTTTAAATTAGTGCTGATATTGCTATCAGAAGTCTTGGATGAGGAAACCAGAGAACAGGTTCCAGAAGCTTACAGAAGGACATAACAATGGCAGCAATTTGGGGCCAGGAGTCAGAGTTATAATCAGTCACTCTGGTAATGCAGAAGGAAGATCATAAACAGGGTAAAGTCCACAAGAACTTTTCAAGCTGCCAATGGAATCCAATCATTGAGCAAAGGATAAGATAGACAAAAGTTTGCCAACATAAATTATCTCTACAGCTGCTCTAGTATGTGCTAAAATGCAAATTATTTTTAAGGTAAATAAGAGTATTAGGTTTATATTAAACTTGTTTTCTTTTTACCTGAGCAGTGCATAAGGCAAGGCTGAGTACATCCGCGCTTGCTCTTCACGGTAGAAAATTGTCCTTCAATTGCTTACTAACAGACTGAACTGCAACAGTGTTGGTGCCTACAAGGAAAAGAACCGCAGCATACATAGCCCCAAACAGATTAGCAGGTTTTGTTCCTGTGCCTGTTGGGCTACAGATGAAGTTTCTTCCATTAAACAAGGTAATAGAAATAGCATACACTATAGGTCCATTGAAATGAATTTTTAACAGGTCAATGGTATATTCTTCCAACTAAAAGAAGTATGTGTGTATATATATATATTATTGCTTGTGTAACTATGCAGAATTCCTACAATATGACTAGCTAATCTCAAGTTAATAACTTTCTAGTTCATAATCTATCTTAAGTGCATGCTTAAAATCAGATAATATAAATGCGTTGTTTAGGCTAATCATACACTATGGGTTAATGATACTGTGCAAGTGACTACAATTTACTGTAAGAGTCATAACCATAATTTGGTAGTTGGAAAAATTATCTGATAAAGATAGGAAAATCATCAGAATGACACCAATGACCATTGTCATGAGGAACCGGATGGTATAATATCGTGGGTTTCTCCAATAAGACCAATTTTGCTTCCAAAAGCAAGCTTTACATTGAGTCACAAAGGATTGGGAATATTTGGTGGGAAGTAAAGGTCGCTCGATCCTGGTGCTGGCATGCTTAGTACTTTGATGAGTTCTGATTCCTCCTGCAGACGGAATCAATGTAGAAAACTTAGTACTGTTGAAAGTGAAATTAAAAATTGTAAGAGGAAATAAGGCTAGAATTTTTTGAGAAATTCTAATGTTCTCTTACTTGTACAGTTCAGAATTGGCATAAATTTCTGCAAAATCCACATCGTTGAGCCTCAACTGCAGGAGAACTGATTTCTAGCATCCATGTTGTGTGGATTATACCTCTGATCTTGACTCTAAACATTTGGGATAGCCTACAATTGTCATATATTAGTTTGTGACTAAAATTCTGAAGAGTTACTGCATTGATATCCTGCAATGGCTATAGGCATTAGTTTGTGATAACAACCTCAAAGAGTTACTGCTATAAATTGTTAATGATTCTCTAAGCATTTTGAAAAACAAGTGCCATTCACCTCAAAGTATTCTACAAGCTTATGAATGGTGACCAGGGGGTCATATAAAATGACTTGCCCACCTCTCTTCATCAACAGCAGCTGTGGGCAATTTGATATATTTAGAAGTGTTATGTGGCTATAGGACTGTCAAGATACACATGTCTCAATTGCAAAAATGTTGATATTGATCTATCCCATATACCTCATTGAAAGCTTCAAAAATGTCTATGCTTGGCTGGTGAATTGTGCAGACAACAGATCTCCCTGTATCCACTGTGTTTCTCACTGTACGCATTACAATTGTTGCAACTCTAGCATCAAGGCCTAACATCAATCATCTATAAATATGATGGAGGGATTAGTAACCAATTCTACAGCTATTGTGAGCTTCCTGTTCAGTTGAGACCATTTACTCCTGGAAGACCAACTATAGAATTCCTCAATGGATTTAGCTCAACCAAGTCCATGACTTCCACAACAAACATCTATATCACCATTGGAGAAACTCTAGTTCCTAAACATATATGGTGAATGGACAACTGGAAGCTATACATATTATGAGTTACATATATACTATTAATAGACAGTCATTCATGTCAAGAAACAAAGTTCGGATAGGTTAAGAAACTCCAATTTTGTTCTTGTCTTGACACTAAAATATTGTAAGCTGAATTTAGATAAAGAAAAATAAAATAAATCTATATGGCAGAAATGAATCGTGCAAATGGCTCCAAGTTGTACAAATAATGAATTTGTGAAGTTGTTTTCTACCCACTTAACCTATAAATAAATATATGGGCACAGCCCAAAATAAGATGTTATCTAATTATTTTGAGCTAATTAACTTATGAAATTAGAACATCCATCAATGTGGTCTTTCCAGCACCACTTACACCAACCAATGCTGTTAAAATATCAGGCCTGAAAGCACCACTAACATCTTGTAATAGTTGGAGACGACTTTCTTCAATTCCTTGGCTCTTCATTTCCTGATGAAGAAATTAGTGTTCAGCATCTAGATTTGAAAACTTGAAGGACTAAACTTTTGAATTGGAAAGTATTACAAGATGTTAGCTTCATGTGACACATAATATTATGAGCCTAATTATTAGGACAACACTCACTATAGAGTTGTTTGTTCTTATGTAGTATTTGAAATATCTTGACAACTTAAGTTGATGAGCACCTTCTAGACATTCAGGATATCACTATCATACAACTAATAGTCTAGCAGTCCACTTATGATGCACTCTAGGAAGAATGACACAGAGAATTAGAAAAAGAAGTGTTTCTCAATGTTTTTACTCAGTCTAGTAATTGTGTAACCCTCATGGGCATTTATAATGAAATACCGCTAATAGAAAATTCCATCCCATTCTTACTGACACTAGGCTTCCTTTTATTCACAATTTTCTACTTTTCCATGCTTAAATTTCAATGCAACACTTTATGAAATCATACACATTCAAGTTATGATATCCAGTAATAAACAATCTTGAAGACGCAATTTATTGCCTAGTTAGCACTAAGATGAGGGAATGAAATTCATGCAGCCTAAGCCAAAAACCATTGGATAGGTATTCTTTAGATGGAAGAGAGTACAGAGTTCACCTTTAGTGAAAATTTTGCTGATTTGACAGTAATTCTAACTTGTGCTGCTTTTATTGTGTTTGATTGGGAGAATGAAGGAGGAAGGAAGAGAGGTTTGATTAATATGAAGTTGTATACTTATCATTCTCTCACCATATTGACAAGTGCCAACTTAACATGAAGTTGCATTCAATTAAAGTATTCCCTACCTTATGCAAATAGCTTCGTTCTAAACCGCATGGATGGATTATCCTCAAATGTGAATGAAAAACATTATTCCTAAATAGATCGAATGGACCAAAGTGAACCAAAACGGACCAAAGGGACTGAAGTGGACTGGAAGGACCGATTAGAACAAAGTGGACCGTAATGGACCGAAATGGTTTTTTTTAATTGTTTTGGAGTACCACGTCAATTGTAGAAAGTGTGATGTTCTCAATTGTTTACAAAAGAAGCATGCTCTTTTACGAAAGAAAAGGAAATATGCTCACCTCATTTTACATATTAAAAATTGAAATTCTTTCATATGATAACCCGAAATTATTGTCTCAAAATTTAATTAAAAAATAAAAAGTTAGAAAAACTAGAAGATGGACACATCGAATTCTATTACCAGTTTAGAGATTGCATAAGCAAGCACTTCTTAGGAGGCTGTTTCTCTTCCTCTTATTCTAATTTTCCTAGTTTTCCATAGTTTGGTGTGCTTTATTTTTGCTTTGATTCTGAAAATCTTGAGCATAAAACTTATTTTTCAAAATCACATGTGTTTTGCATTCTACATTGATAGTCATGTTTTCCCTCTGAACTTGTTGATTTTGAGCTGGGATCAAGTCGGGGAACTCTTTCTCATTTGGTGATTGTTAGAAATACTGAATAATTGTATTGTATTTCATAATCTTTTTTTTTTTTTTTTTTGGTTAAATAAAATAGGGGTTCACTAGGTTACGTTAGCCCCCGGGCAGGGCGCTAAGGTTAAAGCCCTTGGGCCAACCCGTGTGGATGCCCACCAACGGACTCCTGCTGGTAGCGGGACTCAAACCTAGGTGGGTTAGACGAAGTGTCCAAGCCTTACCAGTTGAGCCAAGCCCCCGTTGGCTATTGTATTTCATAATCAAAGAATATACATGAGTGCCTTTATATAGGAGGCATATGTGTGCGGTACAAGTAAATATGTGTGCAATACAAGTAAGAGTGTAGTACAAGAATGTGTGCTATACAAGTAATCTAGCTGGGCCTAAAGCCCATAACATAATATACGTTAACAGTGATCAAAATCAATAGCTAGCATCTTATGGGAACTTCACTATACTTTTTAGCCTCTCATTTGACTACAAGTTTTATTTGTCAAGTTCAAAGTAGATTAAAATGCTTGATTTGGAGAATCCATATATTTTGCATGAATCAGACCCCAAGGAAATGTGATTAATTGAAGAGTTTGCCAAAGAAGAGCAAGGGGAATATAATTAATAAGTGTGCTACTGCTGGAGCATCTGGGTAACATGTAGACCAGAGATGGCTTCATTGTCTGCATTTGTAGCTTTTATTTTGTGTTTAAGGAGGTTAATTTCACCTTTGAAATCTAATGCAATATTTTCACGTGCATTCTGTGGCATCCTCTACTATGCATGGCGATCAGATTTTTAAAGACGTCTTCAGTCGTAGACTTGGCGGTGAAGATGTCAAGGTTTGCTGCCTGTATCAGTTGTTTTTATTCACTAAACAATTTTTTTGTGGGGTTAAAGGCTAAGAAATATAAGGAGGCATGTTTAGGGGTTAGGCCAAAGTTTTGTACATTTTAACTGATAGAAGTTTTCCTTCAAATCTAGTTGAAATTCCAACTCATTTTGTGACTGTTTTATAAGACTGTATATACACGTTGTAAGGGCACAGTTTGATCCACGGCCCAAAAATGACTCGGACAATGGCCCAATAAGCCCACCACAATAGATTTGTTAGAGAGTGGGTTGGATATTGAACACTCAATAAGTTAAAGGTTAATCACAATGAGATAGGGAGCAAATGAAATGACTAGGGCAACAAATTATAAAGAAAAAAGACTCCTCGATCAGGCCCAAGGAATATCTATTTTATATATGTATGTCTTTCTCACTTATACAAATGTTTCAATTCTTGGTTACAAAGTCCTCTCTTTTTTCCTTTTTTTTTATCCGATCCCCACATATGGATCTTAATTTTTCTTTTATATCTAAACACAAATCATCTTAATCTTACACTTGGAGGGCTGATATTGCATTCCTAGGACTTCTATCTCATTCGGAACATACTAGTAAGCTTTTACCCTACAATCTTAGCTGTGCCACCACTGTTCATGGTCATTTCCTCAATGCGGCCAAGGGAGTGGTTGTCCTGTATTTAATGCAGAAGGAATGTCTTCTACACCCTTCTTCCTTCATCTTTCTCGTATTTTGTGCCAAGTCTGCTTTCTTCCCTTTTTGATGTTTTAAATTCATGTGCCTCACATAGCTAGTGCTCGTCCCCGAGGTCCGAGGTGTATCCTCGGAAATAATCTTGGCTGCCCGTTTAAATCGGACTCGGGATCCTCGTCCTCACACATGTATATTAAAAGAAAACATAATTCATAAAATTATTTAAATAAATCACATATTATTATTATTTTTGAAAACAATCACATGATTATTTACTAAATCATGTAACTAAAATTAAAAGTATACATTTTTTTTTTTGGGTTAAGAAGAGAAATAAAGTATACATGGAGACAAAACAAAAGACTTTGGCTATACACAGTATTTTGTCTTCACACCGTGGCCTCTTGCTAGCGCATTTTCCACCTGATAAGCTGTCCAGCTTCACTTCCATTAAATGCATAGAGTACACTATAGTGTAGGGCCTTGGGAAAAAAATTTGTCTTAATTAGTTGCACAACAATTTCATCATCTATTTTTCTCAAAAAAAAAATTCATCATCCACTTTATCATAATTTTTGCCAAGCCTGGCTAGTGTAAACATTATTTGCATTTGGAGCTTTTCTTTTGTTGCTAATGTACACAGTATGGAGTCAGTACTTGGAGCAATTTTAGCAGTGTCGGCTCTATACTATATAAGTAATTGAGGCGGTCGTTTAGAGTCCAAGTAAATAAATGGCCCCCAAATTTTAACCAATATGATTATTTTTATTATTGTAATAGTATCAATTAAACACAAATATTAGCCAATAAATAAAATAACATTTTTATATCAAACGAAAAACAAGAAAAAGAAG
This sequence comes from Notholithocarpus densiflorus, assembly GCA_030021035.2. Taxonomy (NCBI): domain Eukaryota; kingdom Viridiplantae; phylum Streptophyta; class Magnoliopsida; order Fagales; family Fagaceae; genus Notholithocarpus; species Notholithocarpus densiflorus. The sequence continues at coordinate 91,687 of JARYZH020000090.1, read as the reverse complement.
AGAGAGAAATACTTCATCAACAACACTTTTCACAATAATTTTACAACAAATCTTATGTAGCATGTTATTACAAGCTGTTATTGATTATAACAAAAAAATAATTTCAGTGGTGGATTCAAATTAGAATTTAGAACCAGTAACAACAGAATACCTAGGATTTGATGTAGCACTTCTCAAAAAAAAAAAAAAAACAATATACCAAAAAATTCACAACATTTTTCATAGTAGTTTAGTTAGCAAATTTTTACTACTTCTTATCTAGGTCCACCACTAACATTACTCTCTTACTTACCATTATCGATCCATATTTGGTGCCAAAATTTTCTTGCAATTGAAATTTCAATTGCTTTGGGATTTGTATTTTGTGGGTTACTTATAAGTGGGAGAAAAAAAAATTAAGATACAGCCTGATAACTTACTACAAGCACAAACTCCAATTTGAGCTGGAATGGACCAAAATAGACTAGAATGGCCCGTAATTTTATTCGAAGGAGAAAGGGGGGTTTCTCATTCCAGTTTGCGTTCCGGAAAGGTATTGACAATATTGGTAGGAACCCAATTGGCTATATGACTAGTCATTTAATTTGTGAAGGAATCTGACTCCAAAGCAACGTGAATTGAAAGAGCATGCCAAAGAAGAGCAAGCGGAATATGATTAGCGTATCATTTCAGACAGAGAACATTAAAAATCTTGCATCCAGAATATCCAAGTTGTTATTGTAAATATTGTTTGTTATTCTTTATTACTAGAATTGATGTATGCATGTTAATTGTAAAGTCAGTCTATCATTTTTTAGTATCACATCTTTTTGATTTTAGAAATGATGAACAAGAAATTTATCATTTTGCTTCATTGTTTATTACTCTTCGTTTTTACTTAGTTCAAAAAAAAAAAAGACCGGTAACTTGGATGATATAAGAATGTTTAAAAATTGATTCTCAAAAAAAAAAAAAGAAAGAATGTTAAAAACCTGTCCATTTTTTGTACACGTTTAGTAGGCCGTGGTGAACCTCAATACTTGTAATATCCAATAAACCACATGTATCGGCTAATACTACCATTGATGAGAGAGGAATTTAATTATGATACCAAAACGACCATAATTGGTGCTAAACAACATTTATAGAATGCAAAAATTGTTCACACCATAATTGTAGTATTGTACACAGTATCCTGTCTTCGCTTCGTGGCCTCTTGCTAATGCATTTGCCACCTGATAAGTGGTCCATATTCACTTGCTCCATTAAATGCAGAGTACCTGCACCATAAGTTCTACAACGATTTCATCATACACTCAATCATAATTCTTACAAAGTAAATGTCCTGAGTTTGGTTTGCAGAGTACCTGATAAGTGGAAACATTATCTGCATTTGTAGCTTTGCTGTTTTTGCTAATGTACACAGTTTGGTTTAAGGATGGGATGATGATGATGTATTGTAAACATTGTCCGCATTTGTAGCTTCTTTTTTTTTTTTTTTTTTTTTTTTTTTTTTTTTTTTTAAGGATGTTTACTTGTCCTCAGTGTCATCGAGAATGGGAAATTGTGCATTTATCTGAAATTACACGCAATCATTAATGTAAATCTGAAAGAGATCAATTGAATTGCACTTGAAAAAAAAAAAAAAAAAAAAAAAAGATCATCAATTTAATTGTTTCTCACTTTTCTATGGATTTTTCATAATGACTCTTGGGAAAATACTTTTTTTGTTACATAAAAGGAATGATAATTGACAGAATTTAAGTTATTAATTCGTGATTATAGGTTGGCATTGTTTGCCTTTTCAATTGGTTTTTGGCTTCTCTCATATATATATTCATGTAAATTAATTATAACTAGTCTGTCCTCGTGCATGGTTCTACTCACTTGTATTTCTGTTAAATCATTTTTTATTTTATTTATAGAACATTTGAATCAAATTTAAAAGCTGACTTTCTAAAAAGTCATCAACAATTGTAGACATAATTTTTTGAGCCTTCTACTGGACGTGCTAATTGCAGTTATAAGTTTTGGGTTCTAGGGAAATTCAGGTGAAGTTGACGTGGGGCTCATCTGCAGGTGAAGTTGATGCCAGTGTGAAACTTTTTGCAGTTTATTCCGTGTACTACACATGAATCTCAGTGACTTTGTAAAAATCAGAGAGACTAAATAGAATTGGGAGAATTTCATTGATTGAGAATGAATTACAATGAAATGAACAGAATGAATAAACATCTACACCTTACTCTGTTTATATACACACAAAAAATAACTAACTCTACTATTGGCGCCAAAACAGTTATTTGAACTTTCTGGAGGCTGTACACGTGGCAAGCCTAAGTAACTAACTCCTAGATTTGTGGAACTGACTTCCTCAACGATCCTGGATGAAGAACTCATGATGTGGCATGGACTCAAGCATTTCCAAGACTGCTGAGTTAATCATGTCCTTTGATGCAAGCTTGGTGGTCTGATCAGTGCGCACCTCATCAGCAAATGCTGCATTGACTGCTGCTCTTGTGGCTGAGCTAGTGCATCCTTCATCAGTACCTGCTGCACCACTAGCTAGCTGTGTGGCTTGAGGCATGCAACACTTCTTTGCATTCTTAATAGACTTTATTAGGAATTGATATTAAGTGGTTTCTTCACTTCCATTTGTTTCTTTTTTTTTTACTGGTTTGTTATATTAGAGATAAATAGTTCATGGTTTTTCTAAGTATTTAATCCCACTTAATTTTTTTTTTCCGCAGCCTAAGTATATCTGCAAGTCATGCAAAGGAAGGCGAGTTTTATTTCTTTTTTTATTTTAGGATTTATTTTATTTTTTATTTTTTTTATTTTTTTGGCTCTGGTGATTGCATTGCTAAAATTTCGTGCTGTTTTCTTATCCTAGCTTGGTGTAGAATAAATTCCTCTGCTACAAAGTCTAATGCACGATCTTATCAATTCAGGCCTTAAAATTTGTATATGGTTTGTTAGGATATAGTAGAGTAGGCATTTGGGAATGAAATGGATGGGTTTTCAGGCTTTTTATTTTATAATTACAGGTCTGTTTGCATTCGGTAGCAAATATCAGATTTCGTTTCTTAAGCTTTAAGAAGAAAAGAAAAATAACCGGTTTTATAGGTTTTGTATATGCTAGTTTTTATCGGTGCTTGACTCTCCTCCTTTGCCATTTGTAGGAGTAGATATAATGATGAGACCATAAAGGCGAGTAGAAGTGGCGGAGCAGATCCTGATGGAAATCAACCTGGTAATCTTTATATTGTCATTAAGGTATGCAGTATGCAGCAATATTGAATGGAACTCAAGTTTCTCAAACTCGAATCCAGCCCAAACTCGAGTTCCAAAAACAATCTAACTTACAAAATAGTTTCATCGGTGTGCTGCTTTCCTAAAATTTTTCTAAAATCATGTTATCTGGCAAATTTGCATCTCACAGGAGATGTAGCCCTCAAGGTTTGTTTAATGTTTGTATATGATTAGTGCTTGTGCAATGGGAAAATTTCATTTATGACATCTGTTTTCTTTGTTGAGCTTCTGTCATTTCATTTGGAATTTACACATGCAACTCATGCGACTTGATTATTGGACTTGACCCCCACATGGGGTGGTAACTGGGTCAATTATTAATGAGATTTGGTTTGTTTGTTGAGGTTCTTTCATGTCCACCCTTTGTTGGGACTGTGAAAACCAGAGCCAAATACCATCTCTCTATCCCTCCATGTCATTCCTATGGGGTTGGCTTTTGGCCTAAGATTACCGGCTTCTTGTAGAGGTTCTTTCTTATTCTAGTTCTCTTAGTATCATGATTTAACTAATTTCTGGTATTCAGGTTTACTCCGGCACCCAGCCTGGTCAGAAGGTAGTTTTGAAGAAGAAAGGTTGGTGAACTAGACATGCTCACTATGTTCATTTATAGAAAATTTTGTGAGATAAATGATTCTATTTTGGTTTGCCACTTGCATCCTTCTCTCTATTGAAAATAGTGTGTGACATAATTGGTCCTTTTATATTTTAGCCTCTTTGTTCCTTGTATCAATAATCCCCCAAAATTTCAATTAAAGCAACTTCCTCAGCTTGTATCATTATGGTCTTTTCCTACTGCCATGACTTATTCTTTTTCTTTTTTAAAGTAAGAAATCAACATGAAATTTTGACAAAAGGATATCCTTTATGACTAACGTTAAGAGTCCATATGAGTCGTGTCAGATATGCAATTTGTTGTTGATCATCATTTCAATGTAGGATTTGATGATTTTACCCTAGTTAAGCAAGTAATTAGGTGTGATATCATTAATTTTTATTACTTATAAAAAAAATATTTTTTATTTTTTTATTTTTCTGTAAAGATTCTAAAAATCTTGAGTAAAAACTTTTTACTCAAAATTGTGTGTTTTCCCTATGACTTCATTGTTTTTTTCCAAGGATCAAGACGAGGAACTCTTATTCATTTGGTGATCAAGATGTGCACCTCAATGTCAGCATTCCATCGTAGGTTTCCTTGTTCTTAGCATTGTTATTGCAGGGTTTTTCACCCTCCAGACGTATTTTTATGGTTCAGTTCAATCGAGTGTGTGGACTACAAAATGTGTTTGCAACCTCTCATTTTCATAGTAGATTAAAATGCTTGATTAGTGTAGGAATTTGACCCCTAGGTGATGTGAATTGATTGAAGAGGTTGCCAAAGAAGAGCAAGGGGAATATGAAAAGCGTGCTACTGCTGGAGCATCTAGGTAAAAATGTATACGAAAAAACACTTTATTTCTTTGCTAATTCATAGAAAGTCAAGCTTAGCAAAAAAGGATAAAGGCAACTGAAGGAAAAGCATCAATTGTTTAAAGACCCACCCACTCTATATGTTTTGTAGGAGTGACTCTGGGTAGTTTTTGTCCAAGTCTTTTTCTTTTTTTGGAGAGCGTGGGGTGGTTTGTTAAGCTAGGGTATGTAATTTTTTCCTTATAAATCACAATGGTAGGTATTATTTGGGGTGACCAAATTTGATCACTTGCATCCAACATATCGAAGTTGTTATTGTACATATTATTTATTTTTCTTTAATATTTTCCATTGCCAAGAACATCAAGTCAGTTTATCTATCATTTTTGTATTATGTTATGACTAACGTCACATGAAATAAATTTTAGAGTTGGCTATATAGATGGTTATATAAGCTTTTCAAAAGTTAAACATTATTCAATTGGTTTTTTCTCACGCTATCAGGTTTGACAAGTGCTTGTTTATGCAATAGGATTGGATGTGCCCTTATTCTGGTTTTGTACATTGTGAATTCATGAGCATGTTAGATGCAATTTGGCAGAGTTCATGGCAACAAGGTTTGAATCCAAACATGTTTGGATGTAACGGCTACAACACTTACTAAAAAAATTAACATGATTACATATTTTAAAAATATAATTGTTGAATTGCATGTTTTTTATATTCTTAAAACACGTCCAATTTTATGCCAATTGAATGTTATTTATTATTTGATCCATAAACTTATATTTTATGCATAATTTTATATTACAAAAACTTGAAATTTAATTATTCGTTAATAATATAGCTATTGATTTTTAATTTTCTGAAAATTGCAAGAGTGAAGGATATAGGAAGAAAATGTAATCTATCGTAGGATTTGTCAAAGACTCAATATTCACATCTATATATCTATATATATCTAAAAACTGAAGCGTAGCATTTATTGTTGCTACACTCCTGTTGAGCCACATCAGCTGCCATGTCATCATCTTTTTTCTTTTCATTTTTTCCTATAATTGTTTAACATTTAAAGTGAATTTAAAACTCTATTACATTAAAATCAAAATATCATATTTATCTTATTTTTAACTATTCTTATTTATTATTATACTTTCTTCAACTTTTCTCATTCCACTTTAACTTTTCATATCCCCACTACTCTCTAACTTAATATCACTATTCCCCTACCCCTTTATCTTCCTTTATTTTTTACTCTTTTTATTCTTAACTTCTTACTATAAATTTGTTATTCTCTCAATCATTTCATGCATAATTTTCTATTTTTCCACACACAAAAAGTTCTCTCTCTCTCTCTCTCTCTCTCCAGTTTTTGGTGAATTTTTTAATTTTGAATTTTTGTATTCTTTGCAATTCTACTTTAGATTGATACGCTTAGTTTTGTATTTTATGTTATCTTTTAATTTATTTGATTGTAAAATGTTATCTTATTGTAATTTAAAATAATGTATAATCATCATTGCAAGGAAAACATGCATTTTCGCCGATCATTGGTTCAAAATAGGATAGGTAATTCTTCATCATTGTCATAAATCAAAGCTGGACTCCCAAACTGCACTTGGAAACCACCGCTATGTGTATTATTGAATACTCCATTCCATCTCCGACTTCCAATAGAGTGCGAACACAGAGCCCCTAACGGGTATTACACTTACAATTCTTTTGTCGATATTGCTGCGTGATTTTCTTGGTATAATTTTTTAATTCATAGATTATAGTGGATACCATTATCATGAAAGCTACTTTCAAATATCGCATAAATATCTATCTCGACCTTTTGCTTTACTAATGCAAGGGCACACAACAAAAATATAAAATGATAATTTTTACTTTGTACTAAACCAGTTTGGAAGTTCACCCCTAGAAGGAAAACACTAGAAACCGTCCGTTGCAATCAATTCCTAATAAATTAAATCATGAGCAACGAATTATTATCCAAATTGAAGTTTAAAACCCAGTACAATCAAACCGGGAGAGTAGAGATAGTGGCCATGGAGATAGAGAATCACATCTCTTTCATTTTATTTTATTCAACATTTAAATTCAGCAACATCCTCATAATCTATATCATTAAATTATTTATATTTTGTCTCATTTAAAAATTAAATATATAATATTTTACGAACTAAATAATAAAATTGTTCTTATAAAGTCTTCCCATGAAATGTTTCAATGCAACAATGGAAAAATGAAATACAAAACAAATACCAATTTAGAAATACTAAATTAAAATAAAAATAATAATAGAATATCAAACCAAACATAACATGGAAAAACTAATAGTGATGGCTATACTAATTTAATGGCAGCAAAATGGAATGAAAAAAAATAAAAATAAACATTACAATGCATATTTAGTACATTAGAATTATCATCAAATAAATAAAAAATGTTCTTATAAAGTCTTCCCATGAAATGTTACAATGCAACAATGGAAAAATGAAATACAAAACAAATACCAATTTAGAAACACTAAATTAAAATAATAATAATAGAATATCAAACCAAACATAACATGGAAAACTAATAGTGATGGCTATACTAATTTAATGGCAGCAAATGTGGAATGAAAAAAATAAAAATAAACATTACAATGCATATTTATACATTAGAATCACGAATGGAAGAAGGTAAAATAATTCTTATAAAGTCTTCTTCCATGAAATGTTACAATGCAACAATGGAAAATGAAATACAAAACAAATACCAATTTAGAAACACTAAATTAAAATAATAATAATAGAATATCAAACCAAACATAACATGGAAAAACTAATAGTGATGGCTATACTAATTTAATGGCAGCAAAATGGTATGAAAAAAAATAAAAATAAATATTACAATGCATATTTAGTACATTAGAATTATCATCAAATTTGGGAAAACAATAGGGATAATGGATAAACAAAAAGAGAGAGATTTATAGGTAATAAAGTGTAGATAGAGAAAGAAAAATAAAAGAAATTAAACATCAATTTGTAACCGTTATTTAGAAAATAAAGAGGCTGATGGATACGTGACGGAAGGAGTAAAAAAAAAAAAATAGAGATATCTTTCAGAGATATTAAAACTTTATAGTGTAATAAAATCAATCATAAAGATTTATTTTTACTACGCCTATCAGAAATACGTTAGCGACTATGTTATTATCTTTTTTCTTTCCAAATTTTCCAATAATTTTTTTAATGTTTAAAGTGAATTAAAAAGTCTATTATATTACAATCAAAATATCATCTTTTTCTTTTTCTTTTTAAACTATTCTTCTTACTATTAAATTCTCAACTTATTTTTACACTTACTCTAACCTTTCTCATTCCTTTTTACCTTTTCATCTCTTCACTACTTCCTCTACCCATTATCGCTATTCATCTTGCATTTATCTACATTTATTTTTATTTTTATTTTATTTTTTTAATTCCTCTCCCATTCTATGCATAATTTTTCTTATTCTTCTCAAACAAAATATCGTTCTTCTTCTATTTACTACAAGACACACACACACACACATATATATATAAAGTATATATTTGAGTTTTGTATTTTTTTCTTGCATCTCTACTTTTAGGTTAATGGATTTTTGTATTCTTTAGAATTCTAAGGGTTGATAATGACATTTTTGTGTTTCAAGTTTATATCTACCATGATTGCTTAATGTTATCCTATTACATTATAAATATAGTATATAATAATATAATATTATTCTATTACATAGCATAAATAAAATAATTTGGTGTTTATTAAGTTATACATTTCATTTTTACTATTTTTCTTTTCATCTTATTTTTTATTCAAATTAAAGTCACCTATATCCTCCATATTATTAAATTATTTATATTTATCATTTTTAATTTAAAAATTTAAAATATAAATATTTTACTTAAATTCAAATAAATAAAAATTGTTCTCATAATGTCTTCCCCATGAAATGCTACAATGCATCGTAAAAAATGGAATACAAAACACATGCTATTTTAGAAACACTAAATTTATGGGCTTAATAATACAATAGAATATCATACCAAACATATCATAAACAAACTAATAAATTAGTACATTAGAATTATCATCAAGAAATCAAACGTCAATTAGTAATCAAGTATTTGGAAAACAAAGAGCTTGATAGAAGGAGTAAATAAATTAATTAAAGATGATCTTTATTTAATGCCAATAAAATCAATTTTTACATTCACTTAATTAAACTATAATCAACAATTAAATACAATCATACAAAATTTAAACTTAAAACTAATCAAACTCAATATGGAAAACCATTTTATCAACACTAAAAAGAAAAATGTTCTTTCAATAATAATAGAACATATAAGAAATAAAGATGAAAATTTCAAATTTCATTTTTGACATTTCCATTTAACATTATTTAGGCAAATATTGACAAGATATAAGAATTTTAGCTTAACTTCCATAGAATCAAATGTTTCCTACATTATTTTGCTAACCTTATGGAAAGAAGGCTCATATGTAGCATGCAAATGTGTATAATTGATTTAGAGATGTACAAATAAAATAAACCAACTATGGTAGAATTAAGGTTTCAAAATTTATATAAAACAATTCTACAATAATAAAAATTTATTTTCGATGAATATGATTATGAAATGCATTTCTCTTCATTGCTAGTTCAAATTGCAAAATAATGATAACATTGAGACCACCCTTAAAAAAATAATCACTCAACGCACGGATCAAGGATTTAAGATATAATAATGTTAAATCCAGAGAAAATCCACTGGGATTTAAATTGAAATTCACAATTAAAGTCTAATTTGCGCCACGGTCTCATCTAATCTAAGTTTTTAAATTTTTGTACCAAATGAGTTAATTCAATGTAAAAATTGGGTTTCAATTAGAATTTAATTTTGCAACATGTGTTCCATCTAATCTAAGTTTTTTAATTTTTATACCAAATAAGTTAATTTAGTGTAAAAAAACGAGGAGTCCAATATAAGTAAACTATAAAAACATAATATTTTTTAATGATTTTATATTTATGAGCCCCCCCTTTTTTTTTTTGTAGAACTAAACAATTCAAGTTTATAAGTCATCTATATATATATATATATATATATATATATATATATATATATAGATAGATAGATAGATAGATAGATAGGTAAAACTGAAAAAAAAAATCCATTTAAATTTCAAATTGGAATTCAATTAGAGTCTAATTTTGCACCACGTGTCCCATCTAATCAAAATTTTAAATTTTTTTTTAACCAAATGAGTTAGCTTAGTGTAAAAATTGGATTTCAATTAGAGTTATATATATATAATAATAGGTAAAACTGAGAGAAAATCCAATTAGATTTCAAATTGAAATTCAATTAAAGTCTAATTTTGCGCCACGTATTTCATCTAATCTAAGTTTTGTAAATTTTTGTGTCAAATAAGTTAATTCAATATAAAAATTGGATTTCAATTAGAGTTTAATTTTGCGACATGTGTTCCATCTAATCTAAGTTTTTAAATTTTTGTACCAAATGAGTTAATTTAGTATAAAAAACAAGGAGTCCAATATAAGTAAACCATAAAAACATAATTTTTGAATGATTTTATATTTATGAGCCTTTATTTTTATTTTTTGTAGAACTAAAAATAATTCAAGTTTATAAGTCATCTATATATATATATATATATATATGTATATTAATAAATAAAACTGAGAAAAAATTCAATTAGATTTCAAATTGGAATTCAATTAGAGTCTAATTTTGCACCACGTGTCCCATCTAATCAAAATTTTAAAATTTTTTTGAACCAAGTTAGTTAGTTTAGTGTAAAAATTGGTTTAATTAGAGTTTAATTTTACGGCACATGTCCCATCTAATTGAAGTTTTTTAATTTTTGTGCCAAATGAGTTAATTTAAAGCAGAAAATGAGGAGTCTAATATAAATAAATCATAAAAAACATAATCATATATCTAACACTATATATAAAATTAGAGGAAGAAAGAGTTTGAATGATTTTATATTTGTGAGCCTTTTGTTTTTTTATAACTAAAAACAATTCAAATTTATAAGTCATATATATATATAAAGGTAAAGTTTAGAGAAAATCCAATTAGATTCTTCAATTGAAGTCTAATTTTGCGTCATGTGTTCTAAATTTTTTATTTTTCGAGAGAGTTTTATTTCTTAATTTTGGAATCAAATGTGGGACCATATCATAAATATTCATTCAAGTGAGTTATTGTATACAAAAACCAAAAAGTCTAGAATTAATAAACATAAAAATATTTTAAAAAATGAACGATTTACATTTTCTACCTAATAATATTCTTACAAGACTTTTTAAAGAGTTAAAAAAAAATATAAGAATGACTATCAATAATATTTAAATTATATATGTAAGAATTATACTATGCATCTTAATGTGTATCTTTTAAGTATATCCATATATATGCATGGGGTTACAAGCTAGTTTAATAAAAAGACATTGAGTGGAATTGTTTCCATTTGTTTGGAGCCAAACTTTTTCCAAGAAAAAGAGAGTTAACAAATTCTTTTGAAAGAATTCGCAAGATTTACAATTTCCTTGCCATTACCTACCACTTCATGGCTAGTCTCCTAGCCCCTCGGGGAAGGTTCATTTCTCTATTTTTGCACAACTCGCTTATTCAACTAAAGCAAACAATAAAAAAACACAATCTTAATCCATTAAAATTACACATCAAATACAAATTTTGCACACCATAATATTAAGATTCAATCTTTGGAATCAAAATCCAGCAAGAAGAGGCACACATACATATAATCATTAAAATGCAAGGCTATGCAAGCATAAAATTGAACAACTTATGGTGATGAAACACCACAAAACAGTAGCAATGCAAGGCTATGCACTCTTGAAATTGAACAACTTACGATAATGAATCACAACAAAACAATAGCAAGTGTCAATACACACTTCAATGAGGTTAAACCACGCCCTACGCCAATATGGATTTATGTAGAGTACTGCAACAATTCCCAACAAGACTGTTATGTAAATCACCGCAAAGCTTATGTAGAAGACACCCATGTCCATCAAACTATCACCTTCTTCCCCCTCATTATCCACTGGAGTTGTAAACGGTGGTCTGATTCTGGTGCAACCATTCTGTAATGGAGGTCCACACAAGAGAGGGTTCCCCTCATAACTGTTTTCATCAAAAGTAATGAATTGATTTTTTCTGTCGGGTGTTGCACCTGATAAGTTGTTGTGTGCCACACTAAAGACTGCTAGAGAGGTCATTTCAGTCAATTGAGGTGGAATTTTACCCTTCAAATTGTTGTAGGAAAGATCCAGACTTTCTATTTGCTTTAGATTTGAGAATGTTACAGGGATTGGTCCGGATAGATTGTTGTGTGACAAGTTCAATGCACGAATGCTGCTGCTTATCCTACCGAGTTCCGGTGGGATATTACCTTCTAGATTGTTGCATGAGAGGTCAATTCCAAACATGTACTCGAGGATGTAACCCTTGTAGGTGTAAGTTCTACTTTTTGTTGCAAACTCGACTTCTTCTTCAGCATTCACAGATGGATCAAACATAAATATGCCATAGTATAGAGCTTCAATAATTGTTGAATATAGTGACAAACTACTTGAATAAGTTTCCCTTGAATATAAACCTCCGAAGGAAGTATCCTGGGTGGATGCATCAAAAGTAATGTTACTCAAGCAATGAGGTATCGGACCTGAAAATTTATTGTAGGAAAGATCCAAAATGTTTAAGTGTTGCAAAAGGCATAATTGAATTGGAATTTGATCTCCTAAATGATTTCCTTTCAAGAGGAGAATTCTCAATGATGAGAGGCTGCCAATCCAATTGGGAATGTTGCCAGTTAGAAGGTTATCTCGAAGATTCAGTGCAAATAGATTGGAGTTGTTTTGGAAAGCACTTGGAATTGGACCACTCAAGAAATTTTTATTTAATTGAAAAAAGTTGATACTTGAGGAATTGAAGCAAGATGGAACAAAGCCAAACAGATTGTTGTCAGAAAGGTCAAGAAATGTGAGATGAACGAGTTTGCATAACTCAATTGGAATAGGACCTTCAAGATGATTTTTTGCCATAAAAATGTCCTCTAAAGATGAAATGTTCCCAATCCATGTTGGAAGTATGCCTGAGAAGTGATTGTTGTCCAAATATAAATAATGTAGATTAGTCAAATTAAAATTGGTAGGAAATATTTGGCCATTGAAGCTATTGTTTGATAATATGAGAAATTCTAGTCGGTAGCAACCCATTATGAAATGCATTGGTATTGTTCCTGAAAAATGATTCTCAGACAAGTCTAGACCGGTTAAGAAAACCAAATTCCCAAAAGAAGTAGGAATATTGCCTTCAAATTCATTTCTAGACATATTTAAAAATTTCAAATTTGGAAAAATTAAACCAAGGTTTGTGGGAATTGGACCATGTAAGTAATTATCTGAAATATCTATGATAAAAATGTTGGGACGAATATCATATGGTACTATGAAAGGCCCTGTGAAAGAGTTATTTTTTAGACTAAAAGCCTCCAATCTTGTATTGTTCTCTAAGAACCAGTTAGGGAACTGCCCAACCAACTTGTTGTGAGAGAGATTAATTACTCGCAAATCATATTGGTATTGAAGAAATCTGGGAGGTGTGCTATTGTGAATGTTAAATGAACATTTAGACAAACTGAAAACCTTTAATTGGAAGGTTGGAATCCAAGTAAGAGAATCAGGTTCCAAAGCTAATATATTGTTATCACCTACTAGGATCTTAAGATTTGAGAGGTTGAAAAGGAAGGAAAATGTGGACGGGATCAAGAACTTGTTATCTGAGAAAGAAAGATACACAAGTGATGACAAACTTGATAGTGGAGACTGGGCAATGTTCCCATTGAAGTGATTATAAGAGAGATCCAATACGTGGAGTGATGTCAAGTTTGCCATACATGAAGGTAGTCTCCCTTCAAAATTATTGCCGCTGAGGTATATCTCTTGGAGTTTCTTAAGTTCACACCAGCCTGTATAATGTGATAATTAGTTATTATGTTCTACCATTGTAATTATTCAAAGCAATATCATTGTGGAAAAAAAAAAAAAAACCCTACCCAGGTCAGGTAGGGTGCCTTTCAATCCACAGTCTTTCATTGCCAATACTTTAAGAGAAGTCATAACTCCAATTTTATGAAGAAGACTTTTATCAATCGATGAATTATCCAACTTCAACTGCTCAAGGTTGTTTAGTTTGCTCAACTCTAAAACAAAAGCAAAAAGCTTAAATTAGTACTAGTTGCTCAAAATTATTAAGATACCACACAAAAGTGTTAAAGTAGCGAAGACCACTTCCACAACTAAGATTCTTTGAAAGAAAGTAATTTTATTTTATCTAATAATAATTTTATAGACTACCACGTAATGTGGCAGTCTATATACTTTCATATTTTAGAATTTAATTCAAATTATGAAATTAATCTATTTCAACTAGAGATAATGTTTTTTCTTGAAAATCTCAGTCTTATTTTAAGAGTAGTGTCGTTAAACCTTTTTTTTCCCCTTTTTGTATAACATTTAAATCTTTTTTTTTTTTTTTGCTACAATTATATCCGATTTAGGTAAATTCCCTTTTACACAAATCATATCAAACCATTTTTTTTATTTGATAAGAAATTATTTTTTTGTTCAATTTATAATACTAATTAAGTATTATAATTTTTGACGAATGAACTTCAATTATTTACAAGTCATTAAAATAATAGAAAATGTATTTTTTTAGATTAATATAGTTTAGAATATGAATCTATTGTAATATTGTTGTGAGGCTCTTAGAGTGTGGATTTTGTTTGCATTACTTTAGTCCTGTGCAACACCATTGGAGAAACATTTTATTCGTGGGTTACTAAAGTTGGAATATAGAATAAGTTTGAATTGCTAGCTTTGGACAATGTAGAACAACCTTGAAGCTCCTATGTGATTATTGGTTTAGGCCAAGAAAGATATGCTAAAAAAATTGATATTAAAATCTCCACTACGTAGTCTTTGTTTTTAACATTTTGAATACAAAATTTAACAAGACGAAAATAAATTATGATACTTGTGAAAGACAATAAGTTTAGTCTCATTGAATTTCAAGAAATTTGATTATCAATATTTAGAATAAGGTTTTTATAGAGCTTTTTTACTATTATGCCAGTGATGAAAATAAAAACGCAAAACAACATCACCTTGATGTCAATGGTATAACTTACCTTTAGTAGTAAACGATCCCATCAAATTGTTATATGAGAGATCTAATATCTTCAATGATGGGAAGGCAGTTAATGACTCAAGAACTCGTGCACTGAAATCATTCAGACTTAAGTCTAGGTGTTGCAGCTTAGTTAAGATGTTTGAATCTATAGGGCAAAATAAAATATTTCAAAAACATCGACATGATAATACAAAAGAAGTATTTGATTTTAATCCATGAACATATATTTGTACAAACTATTATACCTCTTGTTGTCACGAAGTCATTGATCTTATTTTCAGACAAGCAGAGCTCCTCCAAGTTGCTAAATGCTTTAAATTCTATAATAATAAAAATTACATAAAAAATCATGAGAAAAAAAGGAACTTCAGTTGCATAAATACTTTTCATTTAAAATAGCAAAAGGGTGAAATTTAGTTGCATAAATATCAATGATTGATAGGAGGGAAATAAGAAATGTTACATGCTCAATAAGCGTGAAAAACTCTTCCAATAATCTTCCTTTGCAAATTAATGAGAGTTTTACCTTTGATATGAATTGTTCCATTCAAATTGTTGTAACTCAAATCTAGTTCCTTAAGCGACATAATACCACTTAAGGATTGCAAAATGCTGTGATTGAAATTATTAACATCCAAGTGAAGCACCTCCAGCTTGCTCAACAAAGAGAATCTGTCAAAACCTGCAATTTAGATTATTCAATTTGCATGTCTGTGACTTTATATTCCCACAAAATAGTACAAAATGAATCTTAACATGCAACTAATCTGTGGTCTACATTTATTTTTAAAGAAGAGGTAAAAAAGAATAAAATAATTCCAAACAATTTACTTTGGTCAAACAGATTAATTGGAGGAGGGAAACCAAAATGTTTACACACTCAAGAATTAAGCACTCATTCATCTTACATTGGACGAGAATTTTACCCGAAAGGCTTACCTTGGATGGGGATTGATCCAAAATGTTTACACACTCAAGAATTAAGCACTCTTCCTTTGCAAATTAATGAGAATTTTACCCGAAAGGCTTACCTTCACCATTCAAATTGTTGTCCCCCAAATGTAGTTCCTTGAGGGAAGCAATTCCACTCAAGGATGAAAGAATACTGTTATTGAAATAATTACCATCCAAGTAAAGCACCTTCAGCTTGGTCAACAAAGAGAATCTTTCAAAACCTGTGATTTAGATTTAGATGCTTCAATTTGCATGTCTGCAACTATATATTCCCACAAAACAGTATAAAATGATTCCTAACTCAAATGATGTAATAGAAAAAAAAAATTAGCATATCAACAAATTATAAACTTGTTACCTTCATTTGGGACCCATCCACAAATGGAATTATAACTCAAATCGAGGTGCTGGAGCTCTTTAAAGGGAAGAAATAGAGAGGCATTGAAGTACCAACCTCCCCCACTTTCTCCATTCCAATAAATCGTATTATTAAGAGCAAGTTTGATTACACGGCCAGTAGTGATGTCGCACTTGACTTTTTCCCACTCACAGCAATCACTCTCTTTGTCGGCTGAGTCCCAAGGTGTAAAATGATATTCAAAAGTGTAGTTGATGGTGGAAGCTTTGTATTGTAAGAGAGCAATTCTCTCTTGCTCCCAGCAACCAAAGCACCCATTCATACCAAAATGAACCAAAACTAACACCACCGGCCACCACCAAAAACGTCCTAGCAACTCCATTAATTTTTCTTTTTTTGATTTTCAATCTCAATAAGACTGACAAGGTTTTTGTCCAACTCTCAGTTATTATGATTCCAAATGATCTTGAGTTTAAATAAGCCACCAGCACCTTACATATATAGTGTTATCAAACAGTCCACATCAGTATTACTATTGGTCTGATAAATATTGCAAATCGCATTCTTTGTGGTGATCACTGATCACCATTAAACAAAGAGCATCAAATTGACTTTGCTAGTTGTTAATGATGTTTTTCCTATTTCGTATGTAATACGTTCCTATGAAATATTTCATTATTTCATAATGATGACTAGTTCATACTTCATACCATAAAATATTAGGGCCATAATATTATATGCTTTGCATTATTTGAGGAGACCTAGAGCCAATAAAAGGCCAAAGACTCCCTATCAAAAAATAAAATAAAATAAAAGGCCAAAATCTTGGCGTCAATTGTCCTTTCTTAACTCGGATCATGTGCCTTCTTGAAAAATGTTTCACACTAAATACTAATCTATGTTTATAAATATTTTCATAATAAATCTTAAATAGTGGATTGTTTAAGAATGTCATTTTAGTAGTGAGTTCAAATTAGAATCAGCTGTCACAACTTACTATCTAGAATTTGTTATAATTTGTTGTGAAAATGTTGCAGATGTAGCACTTCTCATATCTATTATAAATTTTGCATTATTTTTTATTTTTTATTTATTTTGAAGAACAAATATGATAGATTGTGATAGTTGAAGACTTGGTGTCAATTGCCCTTTCTTGACTCATATCCAATACCTTCTTAAAAAAGTGTTTCATTGTAAATTCTAATCTATATCACTAATATTA
Organism: Notholithocarpus densiflorus; assembly: GCA_030021035.2. Lineage (NCBI taxonomy): Eukaryota > Viridiplantae > Streptophyta > Magnoliopsida > Fagales > Fagaceae > Notholithocarpus > Notholithocarpus densiflorus. Next base: position 74,163 of record JARYZH020000090.1, on the reverse strand, counting down.
TAAACTTTGCAATATTTGAGAGATAGCCTAGACCATGACAGTTGAAGACTTCGCATTACCGTATCTTTCCACCCACCACCATGAGAAATTTTTTTTTTTTTTTTTTTCAAAATGTTATTAAATAATTATAATTCAATTTCATTGAGAGAATAAAATATGAAAAAATTATTTTATAAGACAGTCTCAAGGAACACCCCTCTCATATTTGATGGTCCCACCTATAAGACCCACATTCTGTAAGAGCAACGCACCATAACACATTCTCAATTTCTCATAACATAATTTTTTCCATGCATGGGTCACTCACATTGTGCATCTCCCTCAAAAGTAAATAAAACCTGGATTTTCAACATTTAAAATGGCTAGCAAACCAGCCTAGCCTAATATGAATATATGGTTATGTGACTACGTTTATGCGTGTGAGAAAGAGTGGTGCTACAAGCTCTAGTGCAAATAAAATAGGGTGTTCTTTATTCTTTGCAAGAGAGAACTAAGGGTGTATTTGGGGTTTTGGAATTGTGAGAGTGCATGTATACTACTATTGTAATCTCCTTATTTTATAGTGGGAATTTTCTCTATTGTGGTCTATACATGTAGGCAAATTGTCAAACCACATAATTCTCTGTCTAATTTTTTTCTCCTTTCTTTAATCTTGTGTAAACGATTTATTTTCACAGCACTTTTCTTTCTATTATAATTTGGGAATTTGGTCCTACACAAAAAGACCTAAACTTAACACAGCCAAAGACTTTGCCGTCAATGGTGCTTTCTAAATTTTTAATCTAGTACTTTCTTAGAAAATATTATTTTGATGACTAACCCATACCTCTTGTATTATTCTGTTTGCATTATTTGAATAGACCTACAATCAAGAAGAGGCCAAAGATTTAGGCCTTAATGGTACTTTCCTAATTCATCTCTAGCAGATTCTTGGAAAATGTTTGGTAGGGATGCCTAGCCCATACCATTTTATGAGTTTTGCTGCATTTGCATTATCAGAGATGATTTGGACTTAACAAAAGGCCTAAGATTTGGCATCAATTGTGCTTCACCAAGTCAACTCGTATTTAGTGCCTTCTTAAATAGTATTTTAAAGTGAACACTAGTTCATAACACTAATATTATGAGATTTGATTCGAGAAGACAACATACTCAAGAAGAGGCTAGAGACTTTGGCTTCAATAGTGCTTTTGTAGAAAATATTTCGTAATGATGACTAGCTCATAATATTGGTATTATGAGCTTTGCATTATTTGAGAATACCTAAAGTCCTAAACTCAAGAAGATGCCAAAAACTTTGGCGTCAATGGTGTTTTCATAATTTGAATGTAATACGTTCTTTGCAAAATGCTTCGTATTGATTGGCGTCAATCGATTACACAGCCAGTAGTGATGTTGCACTTGACACCTTCCCACTCACAGCAATCACTCTCTTTGTCGGCTGAGTCCCAAGGTGTAAAACAATGTTCATCCATTATTTGAGATGACCTAGACTAAGACTTCACTACAATGACGATCTTTTCTAAATGAAAAAGGTGCAAGAAGATAATTTATTTTCTTTTGATGAGTAAATACTTTGATTGAGGGAAGTAAACCTTACTGATATAGTTTCACACGATGAAATTTGACTTTTGTTTGATCTCGTAATATTGTTGCACTCTTTTACAAAAATTTACCAAATTCCTAGATTCGTGAGAGAAAAAAACAAAAGAAAATAGAAGAAAAATAAGACACTTATTTCTTTATTTAATTTTGTTTTCATCTAATTCATTCACGTTTTCCTCTCTATCTTAGCTTTTGTCTAATCCATTCAACAAGGAGAAAAGCTGCATCCACTACTAATACAAAGGTACGCAAGGATAGAGCTAGAATTTTGAGTTAGGAAGGCAAAGTATAAGAAAAAAAAAATTATAAAATTCCAATTTATCAAATATCCATTTAGTTTTAACAAACTAATAACAAAGACAAAGACACAACAATATTTTTATGTATGTAATACACTACATTATTATAATAAAATCAATGTAAAATTATAAGAAAAAGAGGCCAATATTTTTGTAAAAGGGAGCCAAATATAAAATTGTGGAGAATATACTTTTTCTCTTTCTACCCGGGCCCTTTTGGACCCACCTAGCTTCATCCTTATACAAAGGAGCTTTCTCATATCATATTTGTGCTTTTTTTTCAAAAGCAAAAATGTTACATCCATTATTTGAGATGACCAAGACTAAGTGTCCGTTTGGGAACAATTTATCCAGTTTTTTGTTGAAAATTTTTTGCTGAAAGTGTGTTAAATATTACTTGTACCTTAAAAAAATTGAAAAAGTGAGAAAAAAAAAAGAGATTTTAAAAAGTTGTACATAAAATCTAAAAGTTAAAAACTAATACTAAAAGCTGATGTCAAACAAACTCTAAAACTCCACATCGTGGTATCTTTTCACCCACTACAATGGCAACCTTTTCTACTAAATAGAGAAGGTGCAAGAAGATATTTTCTTTTCTTTTAATGAATGAATACTTTCATTGAGGGAATAAAAAACAACCAATGGCCTTGTGGATACACTTTTATGAAAGAGATTTGACTTTAGGTTGATTTCAATATCATTTCATAATGTTTTTGCTTGTGTCCCAAGATGTAAAATTATTATCATCTATGTATTTGATCATGGAAGTTTTGAGTTGTAAAAGAGCTATTTTATCTACTCCCAGCAACCAAAGCACCCATTAAAATCTAATTGAACAAAAATTAACACCACTAAAAAGCAAAAAACATCTCAACTCATCTAATTTTTCTTTTCTTGAATTTTCGTGACAAAATTAAGACAAAGTTTTCTCCAAACGAAGTGGTCTTTAGTTAAAATAGCCACAAGCATGTTACATATATACTTGTATTAAACGGTCCACGTTATAGTATTGCAGTTAGTCTAATAATGCAAAGCGTGTTCTTTGTAGTGATCATTATTCACTTACTTCCGTTATTTGTTTTTGTTGGGAAGATAATATCATGAAAAGCTATTAATTGAGCATTTAATATAACATATAGAGACATTACCAGATGATGTCACATTTGCATAAATAATAATATTTTATCGATTGAGAGGTCTGGGAGGACCATGTCAGCAGCCCTCCTAATAGACCTAATAATTTCTCCCCAACAAGAAGCCAAAGACTTTGTCAGTGTATTCAGTACTTTCTTCATAGATAATGTTTAGTGATGACTAACCTATGCCCTTGGTATTATGAGCATTCCATTATATGAGAATACCTAAAATCAAGAAGATGCTAGAGATTTATGGCGCGTTTGGAGTGAGGGTAAGGGTGAGGGAGAGGGAGTGGAGGAGAGTAGAGTAAAGTTAACAAAAAATTAGGCTAATTTCTTGCTAACTCTATTCTACTCCGTTCTACTCCCCTTGTTTCATCTTCAATCCAAACAGGCTCTTAAGCATAAATAGTGCTAATATACTTTAATAATAATGCAAAGCGCGTTTCCAAGAGTGAGTCCTTGATGAGATGACGTGTCAGTATTTCAAGGACTCTAAACATTCTATCATTTTCCTCTCTATCTCTTAATTAATTACACACTTGTTTGTTTTTTTGGAAAGATAGTCTTCATTCAACAGGCAAAAAAGTTGCATCCACCACTAGTAATATACGAGTTTTGCATTATTTAGGAAGACCTAAACAGCTAAACTTAACAAAGAAGCCAAGGACTTGTTAAAAGTTACATCCACTAGTGTCTACTGGTATAATGGCCCTTTCCCAGATAGTATCTCGTGCTTTTTTTCCAAAGTTTACATTATTTGAGGAGACCCGGGCCCGGGCTAAGACTTCGCATCAATGGTGTCTTTCCACCCACAATCATGGTATCTTCTTTTTATTTTGCTAATATAAAATAAAAAGGTGGAAGAAGATGATCTATTTTCTCTTGGTCAATAAATAGTTTAATTGGCTTAACCCTATTATATGTATTCTTTCGCCTTTAGTTTTGCCTAAACTCAAGAGAGGCTAACAACTTCCGCATCAATGGTGTTTTCCCAATTTTGTATCTAGTACTTTCTTGGAAAATATTTAGTGACCATACCATTGGTTTATGAGCTTTGCATTGTTTAAGAAAAACCTGAACCGAAGAAGAGGCCAAAGACTTTGGAGTCAAATTTTTAATTTTATTTTTGATAGTTAAGGGTATGAGAGATTTTAACCTTGGATGTCTATATTGAAAACACTAAAATGTGGCAACTAGTTGAACTACAAGATTCTTGGAGTGTCAATTGTGCTTTCTTATTTCATATCTAACACGTTATTTGAAAATGTTTCATAGTAATGACTAGCCTATACCATTGATTCTACTAGCTTTACATTATTTGATGGGTAAAAGCCATTAGATGAGGATATATTTTGAAGTTGCAAAGAGATCAGGAAAAAGCCAATGAGCTCAAGCTCAAATAGCACAGGTACATGATGATATTAAAGAACCTTTAGAGTAGGAAAAAATCAAATAACAAAATAACATTAAATTTTGTTACGATCAATGTGTTAGTGTTGGCAAATTCCATGACTTTGTAACTGGCAAATTTAGTATGTAATGAGTCCATGAAGTTTAGATCAAGTTCATGATAAATAGTGCAGGAAACAGCTCAAATTGGCCATATGGATAAATATGTAGTGAAGCTTTTACAAAGGTAAATCTTATTCAATTGGTTTCCACGGGGCTTACCAGTGTATATCAAATTACACGAATAACCATATCAAATTACCACTAGCAAGATAGAGAGAGAATTTTGCATCCACCACTAGTAATATACAAATTTTGCATTATTTAGGAAGACCTAAACAGCTAAACTTAACAAAGACGCCAAGGACTTTGGGTCAATGGTGCTTTCCCTACATCTTATATTGTGCTTTCTTGGATAATACTTGCATTATTTGAGAAGACCTAGCTAGACTTGGCAGTTTCTACCAACCAACAGACTACTATAGTTGAAGACTTCGTGTCTTTCCAGTTTCTTGGATAATACTTGCATTATTCAAGAATTTTGACAAATTAAAATATATGCCGAAATGTGCTTCCAGCTAAAAATTTCCTTAGATTGTTGACAGCTATGAGTTGCCTTTTCGCTTAGCTGAGCTTTTGTTTACTCCTATTTGTTGGGGTCAATGGTGCTTTCCCTGCACCTTATATTGTGCTTTCTTGGATAATCCTTGCATTATTGTAAAAGAACTAGCTAGACTACAATAGGTGAAGACTTCGTGTCTTTCCAATTTCTACCAACCACCATGACTTTTATCGACTTTGTTTTTTGACAAATTAACCTATATGCCGAAATGTGCTTCCAGCTAAAAATTACCTTAGATTGTTGACAACTAAGGTAACTTTGTTTACTCCTATTTGTTGGGAATGTAGAATCATGTTTATGCGTTAATGGTGCTTTAATTCCTAATTCATATGTAGTACTCTTTTAAAAAAATATTTCATAGTGACTTTAGCATTAAGAGCAATGCTAGAGATACAAACTATAGCATCATATGGGAATGTGTTTGCAGCCTCTAATTGTTATAGTAGATTAAAGTGTTTGATTTGTGCAGGAATTTGACCCCAAGGCAACGTGAATTGATTGAAGAGTTTGCCAAAGAAGAGCAAGGGAAATATGATAAGCGTGCTACTGTTGGAGCATCAAGGCAAAATGTAGACCAATTGGCATCATTTGTTTACCAATTCTTAGCAAAAAAGGATAAAGGCAACTTAAGAAAAAGCATCATTTGTTAGGGGTGTGTAATTTTTTTTCTTACAAATCACAATGGTAGTTTTATTTGAGGCGACAACATTTGATCACTTGCATCTAGAGTATTTAAGTTGTTATTGTACATATTATTTATTATTCTTAAATATTTTTCACTATCGAGAACGTCAAATCAATTTATCTGTCATTTTTGTATTATGAATAATGTTACGTACATGAATATTTAGATGTCACTTGAAATAAATCTCTTGAATATATAGATGGTTCAATATTTACTGAAGCACTTAGAAAAAACACTATTTATTGGTTTTCTTTGGAGCTGTCAGATCAGACAAGTGCTTGTGCCACAGGATTGGATGTCCCCATATTCTGGTTTTGAACATTGTGAATTCATGAGCCTGTTTTATGTGATTTGGCAGAGTTCATGGTGAGTAGAAAAAGAGTTAGACAAAATTTCGAAATAATTTGCAAGATTTAAGATTTTCTTGCCGTTACATGGCACTTCATGGCTAGACTCCTAGCCCCTTGGGGGTAGCTGTATTTCTGCCTTTGCATAACTCACATATTCAATTAAAGCAACAATGCAAAAATACAATCTTAGTCCTTTAAAATTACACAACAAATACAGATTTTGCACAACATAGTATTAAAATTCAATCTTTAGATTCAAAATCCAACAAGAAGAGACACACGTACATGTAATCATTAAAATGCAAGGCTATGCAAGTCTGAAATTAAACAACTTACGGTGATAAACCACAACAAAATAGTAGCAATACAAGGCTATGCAAGGCTGAAATTGAACAACTTATGCAAGTCTGGAGAACAGTTTCAAAAACACAAATATATAAATAGCTTTGCCATTACAAATTTCCAAAAAAATCTGATCGTATCGAAAACAAATACAAAGAAAGAGAATAGTTTTTCATCCAATCATTTTGGGAATAATTAAAGCCCAAACTTTTAGTAAATAAAATGAATAAATTCACTAAAAAGAAATGAAAACAGTCATGAAATAACATGTTTAGAACATCAACAATAAGTTCAGTTGAATAACAAATAAGCATAGTAACTTCAAATTTCGGCTTGATCTGAACCTACCCACAAATTGCTATTTTCTTTCTCTATACGCTGAGTAAATTTTGGAGGCAGAGATCATAAGGGCCATCAGTGCTTGTGGATATTTTCAAAAAGAAAATTACCACAAAGAGAACACCTGGAGGGAGGGAGGGAGGGAGAGAGAGAGAGAGAACAGGAGACAGAGAATCAATGGCAGGGTTTTGAAAAAAATTCAGGTGGTAACGTGGTCATTTTAATTGGAATCTGACTTGGTAATACGGCACCGTATTTGGCTAAGTTTTTTTTTTTTGGGGGAATCTGGAGGATGCATTTTAGTAATTCATTCTCCCAAAATCATTCCTTTCATTTCGTTTCACTATTCAAGCCTTTTTCCACTTTCTACTGTTCATTGCTCATTGCTGTTAAGGGGTTATTATTGGATAATGGGGTTATTATTGGGTAATCCGGAAGTATACTCCCTCTCTATCACATAAGAGTGAGCCTCACCCACCATGAGACATCCTCATGTGAGAAGGAGGGAGTATACTTTTAGAGTATCTAATAAATTTCCGCTGTTAAGAGGTACCGTTCATCCTTCCACTATGTTCGTTTCATTTCAGTACTGTTCACAATCCTTCAACTGTGTTCATTTCATTTCATTGCTATTTATTTTTGTTACTATTCATTGTTTTTCATTGTTCTTTAACAGCCCCTATTGTATCATTGAATGGGAAATTAAGCTCATTAGATAAAAGTTTTGACACTACCAATCTTGGATCAGATGAACGACTCACAAAACCTACTTAGTGCTGCCATTCCACCATGTCCTTCCAAAAGCTTAACACCATTTACTTAATTTTTTAATTGGACATGTGGCTGAAATTTAAGAGATGAACCTAAGAAAAGAAAAAAAATAATAATAATCATGCTCACGCAATGGAAGGATAAAAAATATAGTTAATATAAATTTACTCTCACGTCATTATATATGAAATGATTTTTTTAATAAAATATTACCTATTCTATCAATTAAATATTTTAAAAAATTAAAATTTTATAATTTTTTTCTCTATTTTTTTTTTTTTTATAAACCAATAAACAAAAAAGGAGAGCACAAAGATTGATACTAAACAAACACAAAAGATGGAAAAATAAAAATAAAAATAAAACAAAAACATAAAATAAAATAAAATAAACAAAAGAAAGAGAGAGAAAATTGGAAAAAAGAACAAACTACAAAGAAAAAAAAAGTCACAAAAAAGAGAAAAAAAAAAATCAAATGTTGAAACGTAACTCTTTCAACATTACAAGACTGGGGAAAAAAGTAACTAAGGGCTGCATCAAATCAATTGTGTTTTCCAGAGAGAATATTTTGGTGGGCCTGAAGAGAAAATGCCTAGCCCCACCAAATATTTTTCATCCTTCCTCTCCTTATCAAACAATGCTAATTCCTATTTTCTATCATTTATTTTCCATCTTTCATATTCCACCTCCAACCAAACACAACAATTTTAGCAAACTACCAGATACAACATAGAAGATACAGGTAAGCCAAGTCATATCACAAAGGACACCACCAAACGCTCAAAGAGTAGAGTGAGAAGTTCCACACAAACTACAAAACACTCTATTTTAAACAAATTTACAAAAATCTACTCAAAATTCAATTCTACCCTTTATATGTCTCATCTAATTCTGTAAGACAAATTAGATGGCACATATAAAAGATAAAATTGAATTTCGAGAAGATTTTTGTAACTCTGATTAAAACAAAGTGTTTTAGTTTGTGTGAAATTCCCCACTTTGCTTTTTGAGCCATAGAGTTTGATGCTATTCTTTGTGATGTGATGTTGTATAGGGTAGTTTGCTAGAGTTGCTGTGTTTGGTGAAAGTAGAATATGAAAGATGGAAAATAAATGATAGAAAATAAGAATTAGCATTGTTTGGTAAGGAGAGGAAAGATGGAAAAATTTTTATGGGGTCCAAGCATTTTCTCTTCAGGCCCACCAAAATATTCTCTATGGAAAACACAATTGATTTGATATAGCCCTTAGTTACTTTTTTCCCCAGTCTTGAAATGTTAAAAGAGTTATGTTTCAACATTTAATATGTTTTTATTCTTCTCTCTTTTTTTTTTTTTCCTTTTAGTTTTTTTCTTTCTTTGTGGTTTGTTCTTTTCCAATTTTCTCTCTTTCTTCTATTTTTTTTTTTAATGTTTTTTATTTTTTTTTTCTATCTTTCGTGTTTGTTCAGTATAATCTTTGTGCTCTCCTTTTTTATTTATTGGTTTATAATAATAATGAGAAAAAATTAATAATATTTTAATTTTTATTAAATATTTAATTGATAGAATTAAGACTGTCCACGGGTCAGGTCGACTTGGGTTTGAGCCTAACCCGAACTTGACCCGACTGGATCGGGTTACCAAAATTGCAACCCGCAATCGACCCGATATATGGGTCAGACCCGACAGTTTGGGTCATCGGTTAAACGGGTCGGATTGGTCGGTTTGTACTTCGAATTGGGCTGAATTTGTGATTTTGCATAAAAAAAATTTTAACTCAATTTTTTACAGGCCTTTTGGGCCCAAATTAATGGGCTTACTTTTAACAAAGATTTATATATTTTTGAACCATTATATATATCATATGAGCCTCTTTTCACATCCTTTATTTCAAATTGGGCCTTCAAGCTCAGCTTGTATGTCATTTAACAACTTTTAATCTTTTGGGCCTCCAAGCCTTATCAGCACAAATTTAATGTTTCTAGCTCACACCTAGTGACAACAAATACAGTAAATAACACTAAAAAACCTGGGCAATTAGCAAGCACATAAAAACACATAATATCTCTTGCTAACCACCTGCTAAAACCACAGAATACAAGAAAGAAAATTTTTTCAAAATACCTTAGCATTAAGACTTGGGCAGTACCTTAAAAATCTAAAAACAAATCAAGAAAGTCTAATAAGCACAAAAGCACATCTCAATCTATTAAACCTGTCAAGTTGTGCCAACCATTCCATACATGTAACACAACTTACACAAGCCAGAAAACAAATTCTAACAAATAATTCAATCACAACCACACCACAAGTATGACAACAAAAGATAACAAGAGCATCTTGCAATATTTCCATAGAGCCAGTGAAGGCAGAAAGGTAGTTACTGCAAGTGTTAAGGCAGTAAACTACCAAGGCAGTAGCTAGTTATAATTAGTTACAATTATGAAATACCTAAGTATTTCAAAAAAATAGTTTTTCTAAAACATTAAAGAGCAACTACTCTATAGTTTAGTCCATGACTAATAGAAAAGAAAACCTATAAACTTAATAAGATTTCTTTCCTATAAGCAAGAGTTAACAAGTTAGAAAAGCACTATGTCCAAAAGAACTTCTAATATGTATCCAAAAATCTGCCTCCTATACAAAATGTATCCTTCCTCATACAAGAAAATGGGCAAAAAGATATTTATCAATAAAAATATAAGGACAAGACCTAAAAAATACAAAATAGTAATAACCAAAAACAATAGAGAGGACAAAACCAAACTCAATAGAAATAACAGTAAGGGCAGAAACTTACCCAATTAGTGATTAGTCATCAACACTAATTGGGATACCTTTGCTTGAGCTTGAACTTCCACCACCTGCTGCTGCTTGACGTATAACTAGAAAAGAGAAAGAAATGAAAGTTATTAGATTAAATTTCATTTGCATAAGACACATTTAATAGCACTTAATAGACAAAAAGTTTGGAAGAACATATTACCTAAATCATGAAATTAATCTTCCAAGACCTCTACCTCATCTTTTGATTTGTGAAAAGAAATTAAAACCAAGGCTTGAAGCCAATCTTGTGCACAAACAAGATTTTAAACCATGAGTGGAGAAAGTGAACTCCGAAATGGATCAAGTATGCGTCCTCTGAAGAAACAGGTACAACCAGCACATCCCTAGCCAATTTGGACAGCACTTGATACCCATTTGAATTGGCCTCCCACCACCCCAATATCTCAAATTTCACATCCCCCCTTCTACTTTCACAATTTTCATCCAAATATTTGTCAATCTCATTGCTACACCCTATGGACTGCTCAACCTCCAAGAAACGGTCAAACCTAGAATTAACCATCGCATATGGATCGCTACAACCAATTGACTCACCTTCTATGTGTGTCCTCTCACCCCCACTAGGTACTTGTACATTTGGTGAATCAACACGAGTAATAATCATACAACTTGGCCAAGGAACCCCTCACCAATTCAACCATCACATCAGCCACTTCATTCCCATAAATTTCAGAAAAACAAAACTTCAAAAACCTCAACTTCTTTCTTGGATCAAGAACCACAGCCACATACAAGAGATGATTCATTTTATCCTCTTTCCCCCAATACTTATCAAACTTAGATTCCATTTTAGTTGCCATGTTTTTCAAGAGGTGGTTTTGAAATTTGCTTAAATTGGGAATATTCTCTTCAATGACATACATCTCATCAAAAAAGGTGTTTGCAGTAACATACAAAGAACCTGAAAACTTTTTCGTTGCATTGTAAAAAAATTTCAAAAAACCTACAAATGTCCTACAATTTTGGAAATCAATACCACTAGAAGATCTCATACCACCACTATTCTCCTTGTTCATAAAGTATGAAGAATAACTATCATCCTCATAGTCCATTCGTATAAACACTTCCTCAAATTTTTGTGCGGTTTCTAACATGAGGTAGGTAAAGTTCCACCTAGTTGGTACATCTAGACAAAGAAGAGACTTAGACTCAATACCTAATCTCTCCACAAAACCCACAAAAGTTTGATTCCTATTTGGTGAGGACGTCACATACCTCACAGCTTCACGCACCTTAGCAATGGTTGCATCAATTTCTCTCATACCATCCCCCACAATAAGATTTATGATATGTGCACAACACCTCATGTGTAAGAACCCATGTTCTAAAACAGTCTCCTCCCAATCTTTAGTTACATTTTCCAAAAACTTAATGGTGGCACCATTTGAACTAGCGAATATGCCATTAATACAACACTAATGCAAATATATCTCAATCTTTCTCCCTATAGTCTCCCCCTTATGGTCTTCAACTTGACAAAAATTCAATATTCTCTTATGCAACTTCTAATCATCATCAATAAAATGACCTGTAAGAGACAAATAACACAAATTTTGAATACTAGTCCATGTGTCCGTAGTAAGACACACCCTACGACCCTTCAAGGCCCCCCTTAGTTTCTCTCTCTCAACACCATAAATGCCAATCACATCCCTAGCCACAGTTTGACGAGATGGGATATCCCTAATTCGCAACTTAGGTTGTAAGGTTGTCGAATATTTTTGAAACTCGTACCCTTCAACAAACCTAAAAGGCAACTCATCTATTATAAACCATTTCAGTGAGTGCCTTCCTAGAACCCTCAACAGTAAAGGCTGTTGGTACAAGCTGAAACCCTTCCCCCCCCCATCCATTTTGGGTTCAAACGCTAAGGTTTGTTGCCCTTTAAGTGTAACTCTATTAGGGTTCTCAACACAAACTGGCGTATGATTCAATAAATTAGCAGTACCATGCCCCTTACTATCAGCTAGATAAGTTTTTTGACAGTAATTGCAAACAGCCTTAAAATGACCCTCACCAATATCTACTTTTTCAAAATGGTCCCAAGCAATAGACTTTTTCCTATTATTACACACCTTGCCTTTATCTTTAGGTGGAAGTGGGGGAACCTCAGCATTAGTTGGAGTGGCAGTAGATACAGCTTGGGCAACAGGTTCAGCTTGGGCAATAGGTGTTGTTTGAGAAGGGGGTGCATCACTAGAGGGTTCCATAACCTAAAGACATCAAATTTATGCATTAGCAAACAACCATAAAAAAACTAATCCTAAGAAAGATCATTGTAGTTGACCTCTTAGAGGGCAAAGTCACATACACTGGAGCTTTGTAGAATAAGAAATATCATTATGCATAACAATTGACTTCACAAGTAATGATTGGAATGTATCCTCAATCAACTAACAAGATTGACCAAAAAATTTAGAAGACAATGTGCAAGAATATATCAAATTATCAAGTCTAGTGAAAGGGTGCATCATATCTGAATCTCTATCTAATTGTCAAATGATTCATATGAGTATCAAACTTACAATTAAGAATGACCTTTTCTATAATTTAAAAGGAAAAAAGTAGGACTTCTAAACTCTCGGTTGATGAGAAGATAACACAATCCTATTTAGTATGATAACTCTGATCAAGACATGAAGCAATGGATTGATATAACATTTTACATGTAAATAAACACTACATTGGATGGCCTAACAGCTCCGATGAGAAAGAGAAAATAAAAGCCTCAAAAAGAAATTACAAAGACATATCATCATCAATTTGCAAACACAATTATTGCAGTCAGATATTCCTCAAACAACGACAAAACTCAAAAGTAACACAAACAATAACAAGAAGTTATAAGAGATACAACAGAAGAGAAATGATACCTCAGAGAACTCTTAGCTGTTAGGGATTCAACCTTGCAAAGGAAGCAAAAAGCCTACTTGAACAACTTTCAACTCCTGTATAAAATTAGGATTTCAAATTTTTAAGTTAGGAAAGCAAAATGAATCAAACAAATGAGCAATAAAATACAATCAAATAAGAAAATAAGAATGTGTTTGGATTTCATGTTTTTAAAATTAGGGTTCATCTTTTTTTTTTTTTTTTTTTTTACAGTGAAGGTACAAGTATATTGATCATAGAAAAACAAAAAAAACAAAAAAAAAAAACAAAACAAGGAATATAACAGGCAGATAAGAAAATAAAAATGTGTTTGGATTTTATCTTTTTAAAACAGGGATTCATATTCTTCTTTTACAGTGAAGATACAAGTATATTGATCATTAAAAAAAAACAAAAACAAGAACAAAAACAAAACAATGAATAAAACAGGGCAGATACAAATCACACTTAGAGTCAGAGCACACTAAAATAATGAATCAAACCAACTATAATGATAACACAAACAAACACACTCAAATTAGGGGTTCCATATTTGAAAAGTGATACATCAAGTCTTTGACCAACAAATCAAATTAAAAAAATTAGGGTTTCATCTTTGAATCCAATCTATTGTTCAGTTTTTGTCCCTAATCTTTAAGTTTTAAATCATTTGAACAAGATCCCTTAAGTTGCTTTTCATATGATTCTTATTAAATATCAAAAAATAAATCATTTGAACAAAATGATAAACCCATATCACAAACACAAAATACAGAAAAAGATGGATGAAAAGGGAAATTTTTTTTACCTGATCTGAGACTAGGAAGCTGAGACTAAGAGGCTGAGAAGACCCATGGAGTGAAGACGACGGCATCAGGTGGGTTGTGAGGTGGTGACAACAGCAACTAGCAACCTGCTGGAGTGCAGAAACTTGACAGATTTTGATGTAAAGGAGTATTTGTTTCAAAATAAAAATGAGAGATTTTGAAATCACTAGAGAGACTAGAGAGCAGAGAGAACAGAGAACACTCAGAAAAGACCAATTTATAAGAGAAGGAGATGAGGGTTTTGAGTCTGAGCCGAGTAAGGAGGGATATGGAAAATCTTATTTTGATTTTGAGAAGTGTAGTCGAGTACCTACTTGAAACCCTAAACCTAAACCATGATTCATGACCAAAGGCATAGGAAAGTGAAAATCTGAGTTTGATTTGAAGGGTAGCCGACTAGCTGTTGGGGCGGGTAGAGAGAGAGAGAGAGTGAAGTGAAGACTAAACTGAAGTGAAGACTGAACTGAAGTGAAGGGAGGTGTTGAAATCTGATTTTCTTTTGCGTGGAAGTTGTGAAATTTCAGTTTTTAGTCCCATCCCTCTTGAAGCCTTGCGTGTAGCATTAAACAATTCAACTTTTAGTCCAATTAGTGGTACTCCTCTTTTCAAACTTTATGTGATCTACACTTCTACAGATAACCCACACACACACACACACACATATATAAATATATATTTTTTTTTTTTTCTTAAACCATCGATCGAGTCGGGTTCTACGGGTTTTTAACCCATTAACCCGCCACCCGAACCGATTGTTCGAGTTTTATTAGAGAGAGACCCGAATCCAACCCACCATGGACTTCGGGTCCACCCGCTGGGCCTCGGGTCAGTCGGATTCGGGTGGGTTGGTCGGGTCTTTTACCCGCTGGACACCCCTATGTAGAAGTGTAGATCACGTGAAGTCTGAAGAGAGGAGTACTACTGATTGGACTACAAGCTAAATTGTTTAATGCTACACGCAAGGCTGCAAGAGGTATGGGACTAAAAGTTGAAATTTCACAGCTTCCACGCAAAAGAAAATCATATTTAGAACACCTCCCTTCACTTCAGTTCAGTCTTCACTTCACTCTCTCTCTCTCTCTACCTGCCCCAACAGCTAGTCGGCTACCCTTCAAATCAAACTCAGATTTTCACTTTCCCATGCCTCTGGTCATGAATCATGGTTTAGGTTTAGGGTTTCAAGTAGGTACTCAGCTACACTTTTCAAAATCAAAATCAGATTTTCCATACCCCTCCTTACTCGGCTCAAACTCAAAACCCTCATCTCTCTCTCTTATAAATTGGTCTTTTCTGAGTGTTCTCTGCTCTCTAGTCTCTCTAGTGATTTCAAAATCTCTCTTTTTTATTTTGAAACAAATACTCCTTTACATCAAAATCTTTCAAGTTTCTACACTCCATCGAGTTGCTGGTTGCTGGTTGCTGTTGTCGCCTTATAGCCCAACTGATGCCGTCGTCTTCACTCCATGGGTCTTCTCAGTCTCTTAGTCTCGACTTCCTAGTCTCAGATCAGGTAAAAAAAATTTCCCTTTTCATCCCTCTTTTTCTGTATTCACCAAATGTACAAGTACCTAGTGGGAGTAAGAGGACAAACATAGAAGGTGAGTCAATTGGTTGTAGCAATCCATATGCGATGGTTAATTCTAAGTTTGACCGTTTCTTGGAGGCTGAGCAGTCCATAGGGTGTAGCAATAAGATTGACAAATATTTAGATGAAAATTGTGAAAGTAGAAGAGGGGTGGTGAAAGGCCAATTCAAATAGGTATCAAGTGCTGTCCAAATTGGCTAGGGATGTGCTGGCTGTACTTGTTTCTACTGTTGCTTCTGAGTCAGCGTTTAGTACCGGAGGACGCATACTTGATCCATTTCGAAGTTCACTTTCTCCACTCATGGTTCAAAATCTTGTTTGTACACAAGATTAGCTTCAAGCATTGGTTCCAATTTCTTTTCGCAAATCAAAGGATGAGGTAGAGGTCTTGGAAGATGAATTTCATGATTTAGGTAATATGTTCTTCCAAACTTTTTGTCTATTAAATGCTATTAAATGTGTCTTATGCAAATGAAATTTAATCTAATAGCCTTCATTTCTTTCTCTTTTCTAGTTATACGTCAAGCAACAGCAGGTGGTGGAAGTTCAAGCTCAAGCAAAGGTATCCCAATTAGTGTTGGTGACTAATCACTAACTGGGTAAGTTTCTGCCCTTACTGTTATTTCTATTGAGTTTTGTTCTGCCCTTTCTATTGTTTTTTTTTTTTTTTTTTTTGAGAAACCCCTCTCTATTGTTTTTGGTTATTACTATTCTGTATTTTTTGGTCTTGTTCTTATATTTTTATTGATAAATATCTTTTTGCCCATTTTCTTGTAGAAGGAATGACACATTTTGTATAGGAGGCAGATTTTTGGATGCATATTAGAAGTTCTTTTGGACATAGTGCTTTTCTAACTTGTTAACTCTTGCTTATAGGAAAGAAATCTTATTAAGTTTATAGGTTTTCTTTTCCATTAGTCATGGACTAAACTATAGAGTAATTGCTCTTTAATGTTTTAGAAAAGCTATTTTTTGGAAATATTTAGGTATTTCATAATTGTAACTAATTATAACTAGCTATTGCCTTGGTAGTTTACTGCCTTAACACTTGCAGTAACTACCTTTCTGCCTTCGCTGGCTCTATGGAAATATTACAAGATGCTCTTGTTATCTTTTGTTGTCATACTTGTGGTGTGGTTGTGATTGAATTATTTGTTAGAATTTGTTTGCTAACTTGTGTAAGTTGTGTTACATGTATGGAATGGTTAGCACAACTTGGCAAGTTTAATAGGTTGAGATGTGCTTTTGTGCTTATTAGACTTTCTTGATTTGTTTTTGGATTTTTAAGGTACTGCCCAAGTCTTATTGCTAAGGCATTTTGAAAATTTTTTCTTTCTTGTATTGTGTGGTTTTAACAGGTGGTTAGCAAGAGATATTATGTGTTTTTATGAGCTTGCTAATTGCCCAGGTTTTTTAGTGTTATTTAGTGTATTTGTTGTCATTAGGTGTGAGCTAGAAACATTAAATTTGTACTGATAAGGCTTGGAGGCCCTAAAGATTAAAAGTTGTTTAATGGCATACAAGCTGTGCTTGAAGGCCCAATTTGAAATAAAGGATATGAAAAGAGGCCCATATGATATATATAATGGTTCAAAAATATATAAATCTTTGTTAAAGGTAAGCCCATTAATTTGGGCCCAAAAGGCCTGTCAAAAATTGAGTTAAAAAATTTTTTATGCAAAATCACAAATTCAGCCCAATTCGAAGCCCAAACCCGCCAAACCGACCAATCCGACCCGTTTAACCGATGACCCGAACCGCCAGATCTAACCCATATATCGGGTCGCAATTTTGGTAACCCAATCCAATCAGGTCGAGTCCAGGTCAAGCCCAAACCTGAGTCAACCTAACCCGTGGACAGCCCTATTTCTACAGATAACCCACATATTTTGTTTTTTTTTTTTTTTAATCTTAAACCATCGGTTGGGTCAGGTTCTACGGGTTTTTAACCCATTAACCCGCCACCCGAACCGATTATTCGGGTTTTATTAGAGAGAGACCCGAATCCGACCCACCATGGACTTCGGGTCCACCCGCTGGGCCTCGGGTCGGTCGGATTCGGGCAGGTTGGTCGAGTCTTTTAACCACTGGACACCCCTAGATAGAATAAGTAATAATTTATTTTAAAAAATTATTTCATATATAATGAAATAAGGATGTGAGATTAAATTTATCCCAACTACATTTTCTACCATCTTATTTTTTTTCTCAACCAAATAAAAAAGTTTTTCATCCCTCTACTTTTCCACCTTTCCAAATAAACACAAATAATGGAAATTAATATCTCTTCTATCTTCCCACTTTGCCATCCACTTTCCATTTTCTATCCTCCCACCATTCCGTTGGGACTCTTTTGACTTGAGTATAGGTTTTTTTTTCCCATCTGATTGGGACATTCTAACTTCTAAGAATAACATAATATCAAATTGATTAAAAAAAAAAAAAACTTCTAAGAATAACATCGGTGATGAATTGGACCACGTTGTAAAAGACATAAATTTATGTGACAAAGAAAAAGAAAAGGAAAATTATTTGTTTATATTTTACTATTAATATAAGATTTATAATTTTATATTGTAAACTAAAAATATGTGTACAACATTATACACTTTTACAAATGTGTACAATGTTATAAATATTTGTTTAATTTACAATGTAAATCTTACATTAATAGTGTAATGTAAAACCAATAATTGCCCTATATATATATATATATATATATTATCATTTATAAAAAGAGATGGGTTCAAGTTACACATTTTTTAAACCATTGGATTTAAGTAGATCCAACGGTAAAAAAAAAATCTCTCATTAATGTTAATATTCTGATTAAGATCTCATTAATTATCCCTCATTTATTGTATTTTATATCTATCTCTAAACCCAAAAAAAAATGTTATATTTGACTCTCTCTCTCTACATTTCTCTCTCTATCTCTTTCTCCTCCACCATTGTTGATAGATTGCCGGCAGAAGAAGGAAAAAAAATATAAAAAATTAACTGCAGAACACTACATTAGAGGTTTGTGAGAAGGAAAACAAAAATGAAAACAAAGAGAAAGAGATAGAGAAGGAAAACAAGTAAATGCAAACAGAAAGCAAGAACTTGCATTAATCAATAGAAAAGTTTCAACAGATTCTGACAAATGCGCAACTTTTCATGATTTTTCCCTTGGAACCTTTGAAGATTCCTTATATTTTCGTGCCCTGAATGTTGGCCAAACAGTTCTTCAACACAAGCTGTGCTATGCCAGTACAATTATTTGTGATGTTGTAAAACTTTGTCCCTCTTGTCAATACTCATGAACAAAATGGCATAAATACAGTTTTAAAATCGTGATTTTTGGAAGGTGCAGAGATGCTGAATTTTAATATCTGGTGATCCAAAATCATATCTTAAATTTTTGATATGGTGATCCAAAATCACCATCAAATCAGATATTTTTGATATCTGGTGTAGTTGTAAATCCGAGTATATTCTCTAAAGATGTGCAGAGAAGGTGCAGGTGTACAGTTTTAAAATCGTGATTTTGAGGAAGGTGCAGAGACGGTGATTTTTGGAGTGATTGTCAAGTTTTTGAAAATACCCGGAGTTAAGTTTAAGAGCATTCTAATTCTTGTTGTGAATTGCAAGATGGTACAGGTCTAGTCAAGAAATTCTCAAGCCTTAAGACTCTCATGGAAGGAGACCTGTTTCAAAGATATTTTCGTGAGACTCAAAAAGAAAACTCTGTAATATTTTTATTTTTCAATGATCTCTATGGAATGGCCAAGTCTGGCACTTTTTCTAGAGGGGTTGTACCGTGGTAGTGGGAAGGTTATTGAGGGATGTTGGGCAATAAATGTGAGAAAATTCAGTAAAAGTAGTTGACTTGGCATGCAATAATTCTGCATTAATGAGACAGCAAGTAGTAATTTATCACCGTTAGATCTAATGAGAATCTACGGTTTAAAAATTGTGTAACTCTTATAAAGTTACACCAGGTGTAACTTGAACCTAAAATGGTACACAACTATTGACCAATATCAAAATATTTTATTTCCTTGACCAAATCAAAGTAGCCAATTCCCATTTTGAAAGATTGTATTGCAATGTATTAAGAAACATCTATTTTGTGTTTTTTCAACTGCTGACAACTTTTTTAATTATAATGATAGCCCATTTGTTAATACTATATGAATGCTAGTTTGGATTTTCAAGAAAAAAAAAATGTTGTTCTAGCGTCAATGTGTTTTTGTGGTGGTTTTTTTTTTTATTATTTTAATGATTTGTTAATATTATTTTAAATAAAGTGATAATGTTTAGTTGCTGCCTATTGTCAAAGTAAAAATCTATAACGCGTTTTGCATGCACTTTAAGAGGATACAGCTTGTGTCCGGTGCCGTTTCGCACTGGACACGATACGATTCAAATACGTGTCCAAAACATTTTGAACAAATGTTTGCATCTTGGCGTATCTAGTGTAAAAAAAAATAGATACAAGCCGTATACTATTTTTACTTTGACGACAGCAATTAAAAAATACCACTTTATTTAAAAGATTATCAACAACTCATTATAAAAAAAAATAAAAAATAAAAAATAAAAAAAAAATAAAAAACAAC
This sequence comes from Notholithocarpus densiflorus, assembly GCA_030021035.2. Classification (NCBI taxonomy): domain Eukaryota; kingdom Viridiplantae; phylum Streptophyta; class Magnoliopsida; order Fagales; family Fagaceae; genus Notholithocarpus; species Notholithocarpus densiflorus. The sequence goes on along the minus strand of JARYZH020000090.1, from coordinate 53,848 downwards.
CATTACAAAACCCACCAACATGACCACAACCCATATGTCGTACTTGAGTTTCAGTCCACGTTCAACATTATCCCCCAACCATTGAGGGTTTTTCACTTGGCAACATGCAAAATGCACCATGTGTGTGACGTGTAGAACACTAATGTGGGGTTTGAGCAAATGAACTTTCTTGCTTATATTCATTTTTAGGAGTCGCCACCAACCATTGGAATTCTAAGACATGATTGGTCACCTAAGTCTAATTATTTTTATTTCCTAATTTTAACTAAGAAAACCCTAGGGTTCCTAAGCTAAACTAGAAAATAAAAAGATGTCTTGAACCAGAAGACATGGATTCGGAAGCTCAATTACGTGTGGGGAAGGTGTTTGGCACCTCACAATGTCTATTCAAAAAAATAGTACCTTGTTTCAAATTAATCTTATAACTCACCATTTAAAGAACAACTTAAAATATTTGACATTTGGTTTTAAAAAGAATTATATGCATGTACATGTGAAATAAGATAATGATTAAGCATGTAAAAACATGTATAATCTATCCTAAGATGACGTGAAAAATGGCATGTATCCATCCTAAGATGACATGTATCTATCCTAATAAGATAGCATGTGAAAAACAGCATGTATCCATCCTAAGATGACATGTGAGAAATGACATGTATATATCATATGATGGCACGTGAATGTATGCCATGTATAATCTACCCTAAAGTGACATGTGGATGCATGGCATGTATAATTTATTTTGTAAAGCAAGATAAGACAAGCATAACTAAACATGTGATTACATGGCATTTACTAAGAAAATAAATTGAATGATAAATTTAACGAAACTTACCTCATTGAATAGCCATAATATAGCATACCAAGTGCAATCTTGCAATTCCTTTTTCCAAAGCATTTTTATCTCAAGCAAAAGGGGACACGAAGAAATAACAAGGAACACAATGGTTAAATTTTTTGAAGATGTGGAAACAATGTCATTTGACAATTTTTTTTTTTTTTTTTTTGGAAATACATTTGACAAATTATTGATCTCGAAGAAATCTTTTTTTTTTTTTTTTTTTTGGGGGGCAAAACGAGAAAAATCGTTTTCTTGACCTTAAGGGCCTTTGTACAATTTTTGAGAAATTTTGGGGCCTTTTTGTGATTTCATGAAGTTTAGGGTAAGAAATGTAATTTTGTGAAGTTGAAGAGTTAAAATGCAATTTTGAAAAGTTTGGGTTGAAGTTGTGATTTGGAAAAGTCTTGGGTCAAAAGGGTAATTTTGAAAAGATTTGGGATTGGTTTGTAATTTTCAGAAGCTGTGTTCATGGCTTGTGGACCCACAAGTTTGGGCTGAATGTTTGGGTTTAAGTTGAGGTTTTGCAAGTGTTGGGCTAGAGCTTTGAGAAATTTTATGGGCCTAAGTGTTCATGCTTAAATAAATTTCAGACTGGGCCTACTTTACACACACACGGATTGGGTTCAAATTTATTTAAGTGTGTGGGTGTGTTGGGCTGGATTTAATTGAGTCTTTATTTTATTTCTTCTCTTCTTATATCTTCTCAAATTAAAATCTCCCTCATCAAATTAACATAATCTTCTCTAACCCATAGCACCCTCTTTCTCTCTAATCCCACATCCTTCTCTTCTCTCAAAATCAACCGAAGCTTCTTGGATGGAACTTCATGGCCGAAACCTCAACTCCTCTTTCTCTTAGCTGAAGCTCTCTCCTCTCAACATCTTACACTAAACTCACTCGGATCTTTTTCTCTCTCTAAACCCGTTCTCTAAATCAAAGCTCCACGGCTCCACCGCCAACCACCATGACCAAAGGTGGTGGTCTTCTCCTCTTCCTCTCTATTTTCTTTTTCTTAATTTTTCTATTCAAAGCTCCCTCTTTTTGGTCAGTGTGTTTGGAGAGTTGGGTTTGGATTTGGATTTCAAAGGTGGGATTTGTATTGGGTATGGCCAAAAGGTGTTTGTGTTTTGATTTGGGGTTTGTTTCGAGTGGGTATTTTCAGGGGTTGGGTTTTGAGGACATTTCAAAATGAGTTTACTGGGCTGTGTGGCCGTGTGTGTAAGTCCTGTGTTCATGAATAAATATGAATCTGAGCATGTGTAAACAAAATGTATTCAAGCACAGGCATGTATGAGCAAAACTGACAGAAAGGTATGAGCTTTTATGTTCAAAAATGCATGCTTGTGTGAATAAAAATGATGTGTACGTGTTCTGTGTATCTGCGTGTACAAATCTAGATATTTGAACATTAGCATGCTAAATAAAAGGGGAAAGAAATGCTACCCATTTTTAGTTTGAACTTGTTGCTGTTTTCCCTGCCATTCTTGCTTTTTCCTTGAGTCTAGCTTCTGAGTTGTGCTCTGTTGATAGCAAAGGAACGAGCTTTAGATTAGACATTGAGCTAGAAATGGAAAAGAGACAAGAGAGACTGGGAACAAAGTGAGGATATTTTGCTGGGTTATCTCTGCCTCTGCTATGTTGCACGGACATGGGAAGACACGCCCAAAATCCGTGTCCAGTGGTGTCTCTTTCTTTTCTTTTTTTTAAATTCCTACACAGCTCCGACACTGTGGACACGGCAGATCCAAAAAAAATTCAAGATTTTGACATCTAGACGAGCACTTACCGTTGATCTTGTTTGATTAAAGCCCTAAAATTTGTTTGCCCCTCTTATCTTCTGGGACCGACGCCTCCTCACTCCTTCACCTTTAATCCTCACGCCTCAGCCGAGCTTCTCTTCTTGTCTTCTCATCGCTGACCACCGTGGGGCGTAGATCGGCGACCACCAAGCTTCTCCAGCGACCCCAAGGGCCCAAAGCCTCTCTCCCTCCGCCGTTTCTCTCTCTCGCGTTCTCTCTCTCCTTCCTTTTCGTCGTTCTTTTCTTTTCTTTTTTTTTGCTTTGGGTTTACACTTATCTCATTTCTAATAGCCTACTGTGGTCTGTGTTCTTATATATAGTATAGGTTTAGTATTTTTTATTTTGTTTGGTTTTATGATTTTGATTTTTTATTTTTTATCTACCTTTTACAGCTATATCAATATGTGTTTTTTTTTTTTTTTTCCTTGAAATCTGCCTCTGCCTTATATTGCTTAGTTGTTTATTATGGGTTTAGTGTTTTTTGTTTGGGGTAAATGGAATTTTGATTCTTATATTTTGGAGTCATTTTTATTTTACTTTTTATATCTTTATTTTATCATTTTTAGTTTCTAAAATGAAAAATACGTTTTATTTTGGTCCTTACCGTCACTTACTTAACGGAAATATTTTATGTGGCAAACGGGGTGCATTATTGGCACACTAAATGCTGTTATAGCTAATAAAATGATATTAAAAAAATTATTTGGCATTTTTAAAAGGGAAATGTTAACAAGCACCGTGCGGTGCTTGTTAACGTTTCCTTTTTTGTGTTTCACTTAAAAAAAGGAAAAAATTTGTCAAAAAATTGGTAAAAGAGATAAAAAAAATTGCCAAAAACTGAAAAACTGTTAAAAGCTGAAAAAGCTACCCAAAAAATTACCCAAAATGTGTTGTTAAGGGGCACCTTAAGTGCCCGTTAACACAACCCTTTTTAAAATACCACCCTAACATTTTAATTTTTAAAAAAGTCATCTCAGATAATGTTTGAACAAAAAGAAAAATAAACTAAAAACAAACATTAAAATCTAATTAAATAAAAAAATTTCATTTGCTTTTCATTATTTTTTTCGAGAAGAACACTTATTATGTTCTTTCTTCCCCAAATCCAAAACATGAAAAGTAAAAGGCACCTCTCTCTCATTTTCGAAGAGAGGTTTGAGATCCGAATTGACAGAGGAGATAGAGTGAGATTGGGTCACTATTGTGAATTCGTATGGGTTTTGGCCTTGAGGGTTTGAACCATTGAGAACATTAGCCTTGGGGTTTCAGTCTAAGAGGATGGGTTAGGGAAAAAAAGGTGAGGAGAGATGGCAAAAGACAAGGTCGGTTTGAAGAGAAGTCATCGCCGAGTGGTGGCTACAAGCAACGAAGTGCTGGTTTTCTTCTCCAAAAACACAGATCTAGGAACAGAGGCGGAGTGCAGGTTTGATCTCTCTCTCTCTCTCTCACTCAACTCGAAATGACCAAGATCCACGAACTCAACCATCAATGACAATGGTGATACATACCAGCACCACCACCAATGGTGGCCGTCGTTATCACTCTCCCTTCCTCTTTTATTTTCTTTCTATTTCTCTATTTATTTATTTTCATTTATCTTTTTTGTTTTGGGTATGGCCGAGACTCATTGTTTTTTATTTTTTGGTTTGGTTTGTTGATTAGGTTTGGTTACAAGAAGCTGATGAATGTGTGTAAATTCGGATTGCTTTCAAAATGGGTGTAAATTCAGATGAATGTGTGTACTGTTGAAGTGTTTGTGTTTTGAATTTTGAATTGTAAATATGTGGGATTTGATGTGTGTGGATATGTGTGTTTGGGTTTACATTCTATATGTTTCCTTGCTGGATTTATAAATTTGATTTGCTGGAGGTTTTGGGTTTGTGTGTGTTCTTGTGTTAGGGAGGTTATTGTATTTGTGATCTTGTATTCCAATTGTGTTCTGAGTTTGTGTTCTTAAGATTAAATTTTTTGGGTTGTGTTCATGTTTAAGATGAAATTAGATTTGAATTCATGTTCATTTTGGGTTTCAATTCTTATATTATTATTATTATTAAAATTGATAGTTTTTTTAATTATATTAAATGTTGACATGACATTTTTTAATATCACATAAATTTTTTTATTTTATTTTATTAGCTACGTCAATATTTTATCATTATTATATTAGTCACGTCGGCATTTATTGTGTCAACAGTGCACTCCATTTAACACGCATGATATTTCCGTTAAGTGAGTGACGATAAGGACCAAAATGAAATGCATTTTTCATTTTAAGGACTAAAAGCAGTAAAATAAAAATGTAGAGACCAATATAAAAATGACCCTAAAATATAGGGACTAAAATGTATTTACTACAAACAAAAAACACTAAACCCATAATAAACAACTAAGCAATGAGGCAGATTTCAAGGGGAATAAAAAACACACAGCTCACTAAAAAACACAGTATTTGTTTTGTATTCTTTTATTTTTAGGTACATTTTGATGTTTGCTTTTTTAATGCATCTTTTGTATATGTCAAAAGACTCATAGCTCACTAAAGAATATGATAAGTGTTACGTCCACAACATTTTTACAATAAATCATAAGTGGTTAGTTGTTATTGATTCAAATTTGAATTTAGTACTGAAATTACTTTTTTAACCCAACAATAACAACTAGGACTAACCTACCACTTAAGATTTGGTGTAAAAATGTTGTGAACATATCATTTCTCAAAAAATATATATCAAAAGAAAAACTTTATAGGTTAGAAGCCCCCATTTAATGAGAATAAGATTTGATTCATTTTAATGAAAATTTAATTATTAGTCTATTACCATAAATGCTTAATAATTTTTAGCTATTGTTACAAATCAATTATAGAAAGTATCTCATAATAGTAATATACAATACAAGGACTCATTATTATTGAAAACGACTATTTGGCACGAATTATGCTAGTTGTGTTTGCAATCAAATTTATTTTTATTCAGTATTCACAATATCATAATTAAGTATTGACAATATCGTAATTACATAATTAAGTGGATATGAGTAGTTTCTCGAAAAAAAAAAAAAAAGTGGATGTGAGTAGTAAAAGCTTTTATTCAAAAAGTGTACATGTATAGAAGATATTATCCAAATCAAGATCCAGTTAACAAGAATAAAGACAACAATTTAGTACAAATTAAATTTGATTATAATTGTTCCAAATCAAACTTTTTTTTTTTTTTTACATCAATCACACTTTAATACTTTCTATATTTATTTTCATCCCCTTGAAAAGTTTTAATGTTCAAACCTTCAAAATTGTTACCATTTTTTTATTAGGAGATTTTTTTTTTCCACAGAGAGACATCGTACCAGCTAGTTAAGAAATTAACCCGAGACTCGATTACCTGATCCGACCCTACCATAGACCCAAATCTGCGAATTGGGTCGGGTTCCTCCCTAACAAGCCTTGGGTTGGGGTGTGGGGTGCTATGAAATATGAAACAGATCTGACCAAATCTCAGCCCTAACAGTAATTACAAAAATAACATGTGGGCTGGAAGCGTGGATTTATAGGTTTGGGCTTTAATTCTAACAATTCCCCCTGTTTAGGCCCAAAATGATGGCATAGATTTGGATTTTGGACCATTTAGCTTAATGGTCCAATTTTAGAAAAACTTCCAACAATCTTTCCTATAAATAAATAAATTAAGTTTTTATGATTTTGGATTTTGTAAATCAGAGGGGGATTTTAGTTCGGAGTTTGAGGCTTTTTTGGATCATAAGAATTTAATTGAATTTAAATATCAAAAAATCCGGCACTTAAAAATTGTGGAATTAGATTTCAAATTATTGGAAAATTTATATGATGTGTAGATCCAAACTCGAGTTTAAGCTTTTGAGTTAAATTATGTTTATATATACTATATTAACCAAAGTTATTAATTTTATTTCATAAAAAAAAGAAGAAAGTTAATAATTTTACACCGGTCACTTGACTAGTACAAATCAACCCCTTGTTCTATCTTAGATTGAATTCCAGTTTATTCAGGTCCATTCCGACCTGATCGAGTGAAAAACATGCCAGTTTTCCATCTCATTTTATCTTGTCGCACCAAGTCTTCTTCTTTCTTCTTTTTCTTTCTTCTCAGCTTCTTCTTCACTTCGTCCTCTACTTCTTTTTATTTTTTCATTTTTTGTCTTGTTATGTCCGCCTATACTCTTGCCTAGTTTTGTGTTATTGCGCTTTATTTTCTTTTTAGATTTGTGAGCCTTCTTCACGCGACTAGGATCAAAAGGATGCTGAAATTCAACATTTATCTTTTGACTTCTAGGCATTTCTTAGCTTATTGTTGAAAGTGTGCTAAAATATATATTTACTTTAAAAAAAAAAATCAAAGAGTGATAAAAGACAGAAAAAAGTAAAAGTATGTTTGGTAACTGTTTTTTTTCCTTATTTTATGTTTTCAAAAACAATTTTCTATTTTTGAAACTAAAAAACTTGTTTGGCAACTCAAAATGGACAGAAAACAAAAACTATTCTCAAAACTCAATTTGTGAAGGAAACTAAAAACATGCAAAAGGCTGTTTTCAGTTTCTAATTTTCAAAAGTCAATGAAAATACGCATTTAATTTAACGAGTCTATCTCATTTAATGAGTTAGTATTAAATTTCAAATCCTAGTAACAATATATTTTAGTATTTTCTATTTTTTTTATTCAAAAAACTATTTTTTTTTTTTAATTTTAACTAACCAAACATATTTTTGATTTTAAAAATACAAGAAAATTGTTTTTTCTTTATATTTTCAAAAACAAGTTTTTGAAAATAGAAAACAAAAACTATTACCAAATATAACCTAAGTTTTTAAAAAGCTGTATATAAACGCTCCGTTTGTTTCGATGGAAAATTTTGTATAAAGATAGTTTTCCGTGTTTTCCAATATTTGGTAGCATAAAAAAAGATGAGTCAAAGGAAAACTATCTTTTGTCAACATAAAAAGTATGGCTTATTTTTAGAATTTTTTTTTTTTTTTTTTTTGAGAAACTATTTTTAGAAATTGTTTTCCATTAAATTTTTTTGGAAAACAACTCTATCTCACAACAAGCTAAATAAAAGAAGTTAGAAGATTGTTTTTTAACTCATTTAAAGTTGCAACCAAACATTGAAAAATGAGATAGTTTTATAGAAAATACTTTTTGGAAAAAAACTAATTTTCTAGAAAACTTCGTTGTTGAAACAAACAGAGCGAAAAACTAAAGTTTAAACCTAATGTCAAACGCACTCAAAGCTATCATTCACTATCACTTTTTTTTCCTAGCTTATGTCTCTCTTTTTTTCATTATTTAAATACACATTACTCTTATTATAATCTAAAAAATTGATTGTTAATTTTATAATATTATAAAATTGATGTTTTGGGCTTAGAGATTGACATATTAATTTAAATATAGATTTAATAATTTATATGGATTTTAATCAATAATATATATATATATATCAATAGTAACCTTAAAATAGATAAATACCAAAATATTTCGTTCCAAAGAACAAATCGAAATGAGTCCAAAACAGTATTTAGAATATTGATATCAACTACTCAATTGGAGGCTCTCCAAAATGTTAATCTCCTCCACAAGTACTATCAAAGCTCAAGGTGGTGTGACCATGTGAGGCATGGTAGCGAGTTGTTCATGGTCCCTTTTTGCAGTTGGAGTGAGCACATGACAAGTCTAAAAGACTCACACAAACAATCTTGGAAAAAGGCCCAAGTATTGCCAATGATGTTAGATCATATTCGGCATAATAGTCTATGTCTACTATATAGACCTACTAGCTACATTTTTAATATATGATTGAAATCTTATATTGAATAATTGTAGGGATAAGGACCCAGAATCATATATTGGGCCTTGGACTTTGTCCAAATACATTGAATGGTCCGAGGAGGGACAAATAGTTACTAGGAATTCCAGTTTAAAGTCTCATGAGTAAGGAACGAATGGGAGGTGGTCCGAGGAGGAACTCCTCCTCGGATATAATGAATGCAGCTCAAGTATGTATTCCAGCAATTAGAGTGACCCTCCAAGAAACTCCAATAATAGGAACGTGCATCATGAACATGCGAGAAGGAGGGAAACCTAAGAATATCTAAGAGAAAGCTGCTACCACCGCATTGAATGCAATGTAGCTACTTTTCTGACCTCATTTATGTGAAGAAGACCCCTGAATAGTACTGTCTTGGCTACTGCAACTCATAGATAGCCAGAAAAGGTGTCTGATGGGACAGACACTCAAGTAAGGGCCTAGATGATCAATAAGTGTAGGATCAAGATGATCCAAAGGGAGCTATATAATGTGGGAGACCCCCCATGAGAGGGGGATCAGAAAAAAGAAGGAAAAACACTGTAGCACTCTAGAACGCAATTTGTAACCTCACTTAAGCATTAATAGAAGAGAAGCAGTCTCCTCAGACTTGGCCAAGGACGTTTTTCTCAAGCCATAACTTGTTTATTTTCATTCTCCTATCATCAAGTCCTACCTCATTGGTTGGCTAATTCACTAAAGCCTAGTTCTTCGACCCATTCTCTACAAATTTATTGTTTTGGGCTTCTTAGGCCTAAGTCCACACATCTTTTGGGCCTAGGATCCAAATCCAGTCCATACAATTGGCGCCGTCTGTGGGAAGTTAATAATGCTTCGCGGGCTTCGAAACGTTAGTAATAATTATGAATCAAGGAATCAGTTAGTCTTGTCTCTTAAAAATCAAAACCCCACTTTTTCTCCTCAGATGAGAAGGAAAAACCGGAGTTTTGAGGGGCTATTGTAGAGATAAGGGCCCAGGATTATATATTGGGCCTTGGGTTTTGTCCGAGGACGTTGAATGGTCCGAGGAGGGACAAATAGTTACTAGGAATTCCAGTTTAAAGTCTCATGAGTAAGGAACGAATAGGAGATGGACCGAGGAGGAACTCCTCCTCGGATATGATGAATGCAGCTCAAGTATGTATTCCAGCAATTAGAGTGACCCTCCAAGAAGCTCCAATAATAGGAACGTGCATTATGAACATGCAAGGAGGGAAACCCAAGAATATCTAAGGGAAAGCTGTTACCACTGCATTGAATGCACTGTAGTTACTTTTATGGCTGCATTTATGTGAAGAAGACCCCTGAACAGTGCTGCCTTGGCTACCGCAACTCACAGAAAGCCAGAAAGGGTGTCTGATGGGACAAACACTTAAGTAAGGGCCCAGATGATCAACAAGTGTAGGATTAAGATGATCCAAAGGAAGCTATATAATGTGGGAGACCTCCAATGAGAGGGAGATCGAAAAAAAGAAGGAAAAACACTATAGCACTCTAGAACGCAATTTGTAACCTCACTTAAGCATTAATAGAAGAGAAGCAGTTTCCTTAGGCTTGGCCGATGACGTTTTTCTCAAGCCATAACTTGTTTATTTTCATTCTCCTGTCATCAAGTCCTACCTCATTGGTTGGCCAATTCACTAAAGCCCAGTTCTTCGACCCATTCTCTACAAATTTATTGTTTTGGGCTTCTTGGGCCTAAGTCCACACACCTTTGGGCCTAGGATCCAAATTCGGTCCATACAATAATAATAAGAAAAGTGTGGTTTTATAATATAGTTGTACCAAAACTCATAAACTTAACCTTTTGCCAAACATTAACTTCTAACCAAGGCTTTGAATGGTGATTAAGAGAAATCCTCTATGCCTTGCTAGAACTTTATAATTGATAAAAACATAGCATTTGGCTCTATTTGTTTCAATGAAAAACCTTTTGTAGAGATTCTTTTATGCTTATTTCAAAGTTTGGAAGCATTAGAAAAAACAAGTCAATGAAAAGCTATTTTTGCAATGAAAAATCTTATTAAAATATAAATAGAGTTTGGCTACAAATTTAGTTGTAGCCTAAAACTACAACTTCCTTTAAAAAAAATAACATTGCTATATATTTTGAAAATCTAACTATTGGATTGCAGTTTCTCAAAAAAAAAAAAAAAAAAAAACTATTGGATTGCATGTTCTTTACTCTCTTAATACACATGCTAAATTTTGTACCAATCAGATGTTATTTATAGTATGATCCATAAACTTATTTTTTATGCATAATTTTAGATTACAAAAACTTGCAATTTAAACAATTAATTGATGACATAGCTAATGATCTTGGATCTTCTGAAAGTTTAGCAAGCATTAAGGATATAAGAAGAAAATGTAATTCAGTGGTGGATTTGTCAAAATTCACATTTAATAAAAAGATATTGAGTGAAGTTATAACTTTAGGCTATAACTAAGTTTGTAGTCAAATTTTTTCCTTAAAATATAACTTATTTTTAGAAATTGTTTTCTACTAAAATTTTCTTAAAAAACAATCATATCTCATTTTTAAGGCCACTATCAAACATAAAAAAATGTGAAAGTTTTCCAAATAATTATTTTATAAAAATAACTATTTAAAAAATATATATATTAATGTCAAAACAAACGGAAGATCAGGAATTAACCTGAGATTTATTACTTTCTCCCCTGGTCATAAGTTTGCTAGAAATACATAATTTGTTTAGAGAGTTACTTTTCATTTTATCTTCGATCCCTGTTGTCTTAAACCCAAGTTCTATTAGCTACCAAAAATGATGTCTCTTGAGATGAGATAGACAAAATCTATAGTGGGTTTTGAATTTATCAACGCGTCCATGAGATGAGATTTAATGTTTGGATAAAATTGTGATGGAGTGACTTTGTACAAATTATTGGTCTTTGGCAGAACATTCATAGTAAAATATGCATATCAAAAGATTCTTAAGAACGTAAATAAACTAAGCAGAATTTTTTTTTGCATTTAGCATTATTTTTGAAATATTTTAGTTAGTTGTCATGTTTGCGAAACTATGTAACAAACTAGTATCGCGAGACTCTAAAGCTCGAGTTCAAAGGTGGAACTCGAGTTTCTACGACTTGAGTTGCATGTGATGGCAATCTGATATGGAAAAAAATCCACGTAGAAATCGAGTATTTAAAACTTGATTTCTTGTGTTCACCTGGTCCGTTCTTCTTCTTTGTTCTTCATGGTTCTTCTTCCGTGGGTTCCTTTCATCTTCGTGCTTGGGTTCTTCTTCTTGTTCTTTTGTAAGTTCTTTTCTTCTTCTTGTTCTTTCTATTCCCATAGGTTCTTCTTTTCTTCTTCTTCCTCCGTGGGTTCTTCTCTTCGTCTTCTTCAATTTCTTCAGATCTTCTTCTTCTTCTTTCTTCTTCATATTCTTCTTTTTCTTCTATGGAACTCGAGTCTTAAAGACTCGAATTCCACGTGGCAAAAAAATCTCCATGTCAGCAATCAGAACTCGAGGCTTTGAGGTTCGATCTCTTCACTAAACTCAAGCCTCAAAGGCTCGAGATGTTACTCTCCTCAATTCTTTCTAAGGCATGCTAATTAACAACGTGTGTGACTAACTCATACTATTATGCAAATTACCCCCAACTAAGCATACCAAACCTGTTTTTCAAATAAAAACAACTATTTTTTGTACAAAATAGAAGTTATTCTTTTTTTTTTTAGGGGGAATATGAGTTATTCTAAATACTATAAACTACGCATGAACTTATATAGTACGCATGAAAATATATTTCCTTTTTTTCGCCTAAGAACCAAAGTTCCACTTCTAAACTATGATGGAAATCTTGTGGCAAACAAAACTTGACAATATAGCATTCATGCCCCATATCAATGAGTTGAAATGTACCTTTAGGCTTCCATATACCCATGGCCATGAGCCAAGAGACCATCATCCTATATAACTAGGGATGGCCAAACCCATTGGGTAGTGGAGTGGGTATCCAATCCGACCCAGCCTGGTTGGTGTGGGTATTATCCAACCTGTCTGAATATTCAGGTATTAGGTACGAGTATTGTTTCTCGCCAAAAAATATAGATTGTAACTTACTAACTTGTAACCCATAGACCTACCAAATAGTTTTACAATAATACCTGCCATGGTTCCGCAAGTTTGGTCTCGACTCTCGAGGTTTGGAGACAACTGAAAAACGAAATTTCCTTCAAAAGCATCATTTTGGTTTGCTTCCATAGTGCCTCCATGACAAAACTATTATTGAACCATAGCCTTTTCAACTATTTAGCATGCGTTTGGTAAGAATGAAAAATTAAAAATATTTCACTATTCAGCTTATTTTTGCTACTATTCATGGGCCTCACTGTACTTTTTAGCACTATTGATGGGCCACACTGTACTATTTCAACTAATTTTTACCTTTATCTACAGTACTTTCAGCAATAATTTTTCACTTTTAGCAAAATAAGCGGTATTCAAACACACCAGTGTAATTTTTGCCAACTTATTTTACTATTCAGCTTATTTTTGCTACTATTCATGGGTCTCATTGCACTTTTTGATACTATTCATGGGTCCCACTGTATTATTTTAGCTAACTTTTACCTTTATCTACAATACTTTCAGCAAAAAGTTTTCAATTTCAGCAAAATAAGCGGATCCCAAATAGACCCTTAGTATGTCAATTGGAGTAGTTCTTTTACTTGCATAACATTTTTAGAAAAATTACATTTAAAACCTTATAGTTTATGTATATTTACAAATTAAAATTTTATTGCTTTTATAATTTACCAATTAAACACTAATCTTTTACTTCTACGTCCTTATTCAACAATAAAATACTTTATTTGTTAAATTAATTAGAACCCACACAAACTTATTTTGTTGTTGTAAACACAAAAGCAAAAATAAATAAACATGCAACTCTAGCCCCATACCTAGACCTTATCGATCCAATGTGAATAAATTTTTTTTTTTTTTTTGGGTGCGTTTTTGTTTTCACTTCTGAAGTACTTGAAGAGAAATAATCTTCTTTATTACATTCCTTGGAACTATGTAATCTTTATCAAAACTGTGATTTAATTCTACATACGATGTCAAGACTAAATATGCAATTATATAGCTGTGAAAAATTATAAGAGAATTTGCAATAGGGGACTAAGAAATAGAAATGATTTTCTTTAAGATAAGGGAATCTGTGGGTTAGAGGGAAATATATAGCTCATTTCATAAGGATTGTGTTGATTAAACATTATGTTTCAAATATCATATGCTGATAAAGGAAAAAGGTGGATTGAGATCCGGAGGTATGGGCATGAGTGCAACACCATCAAAGAGTTAAAATTCAAAATTAAAAAATTAACTTTTTCCTTCAACCCTAAACTCAGAAAAGTTAAGAAGTTAAAAACTTTTCTAATCTAAGGTCTTAGGAAAAAAGTTTTAACTTCTTAACTTTAAAAACTCAATCTTGGTATTGTTCTGGATTTCAATCCAAAAAAGGTGAAAGGTGAATTTACAAGGGTATGACTCTTATTATGAGTCTAAGAGTATTCTCATCAAGTGTGTCAAATGGCACACCAAACACTCAAAAGCCCCTCTCATGAGATGTTCTAAATCACCTTAATATTGGCGGCATGCTCGAGCAATACGAATTAAAATGCTAGAGACAATGCAGACGAAAATCTTTAAAAAAAAAAAAATTATTCATTTTCTCTCTCTTCTTTAGCTCTTTCTTCTCTCTCTTCCTTTTTCTTCTTTATTTCTCATACTCCCTTCATCTTTTGTCACTCTCTCTTCCTTTTTTTTTTCTTCTTTCTTCTCCAGCTTCTTCAGAATCTTCACCTCTCCTTTTTTTTTCCTGTCACTTTCCCTGCGCCTCTCTGTCTTTCTCTTTTTTTCCTGTCACTCTCTCTCTCTTCTTTTTTCTCTGCCTAGACCGTTGCCATTGAGATCAGCCGTTGCCATTGATATTGAGCGGGTTGCCAAGTGGAGTTCAACCTATTTGATGAGGTCGTAGTGGAGATCGCATCTCTTTTTTCTTTTTCTTTTTTTCCAGTTGTAGATTCAGCCTTGTTGTGGTGATGGTGGAGTTGAGTTGATTCCATGTAATTTTAGGTTGTATAAATGGAGTTGATTCATCTCTTCATTTTTTGAGAGAGTTTTTGTGTTGATTTTGGGAGTTTTAAGTAGTATTGGGTGGTGGTGGTAGGTGGATTGTGTTGGTGGTGGCGGAGTTGTACTTGTGTTGTGGGTGGTGGTGGTAGGCTATGCTTGTGTATGGTGGTGGGTTTAGGCTTTTTTTAGGTTGTGGATTAATATTGTTGTAGGTGGTGGTGGAGTTAGGTTGATTCCGGTATGATTTGGGTTTGTATAAGTGGAGTTGATTCATCTTTAATTTTTTGGAGATTTTATGTTGTTTTGAGGATTTTTTTTTTTGAAGTAGTATTGGGTGGTGGTGGATTTGTACCTATGGGTGGTGGTGAGTGGGTTCGATTCTGATTCTGTGCTTTGTTTTTGTGTATGGTGGTGAGTTTTTATTTTGTATTTTTTTGATATTGATGGTTTTTTTAAATATTATTTTAATGTATAGAATTGAAAAATATAAGATGTGATGATGATCGTTAATAAATAAATTATTATTAAAATGGCAAGAAGTAGGTTTTGATAGCAATAGCATATTTATAGAACAACGATAGAATGCTCTAACATTCCTATATCCCATTAATTATTTTTTGAAATGTGTGACAAAATGTGAGCAAAAATAAATTTATTTTGGCAACTTATTTATTTTGAATGCAAATTTTGGGGTCAGTAATCAATTTGTCGCTTCTGTTTTATTAGTAATCGATTTAGTCCTTATTATTTTAAGCTACTTGATCAAATTAGATCCCTACTTAACAGCGAGGGATAATTTGTACTGGTCAACATACATGTGACTAAAAAAAAAAAAATCCACATCAGATAAATTTTTTTTTTTTGAAATGATGAATTAAAAAAATTCCCCCAGCTGCCCTATTGCAATTTCTTAGTGACAAACACAACTTAAAACAAATCAAATATAATCACCCATCACAAACTAAAAGTCTTCAATAGCTCCAAATCAAAATTAGCTCCACTATGAACCCAACCACCGTAATACAATTACAACCATAAAAAATCAACCTAAAATAAGATCGTACTAGATCGGATCAGTGAGCTTGGCATCGCAGTTGGATCGGTGGCGTGTAAGGTGGAGATCTTCTGATGGACTTGTGATGGCGCATGTGTAGGCTAGGTTTTTACCGAAGGGCCATGGTAAACAAGTTGCAACCTGCACACTCAAGAAAACTATCATCAAATACTAAGCACTCAAACCTTCCACAGTTCCACGACAAAACCACATCAATTTTCATTTGCATGTGGCTTCCTCTTGTCCAGGTCATAGATTGAGTTTTTGCTTGAAATCAAATTTATCACCTTGGTTGAAACAGGTTTCAAGCATGTGGCTTCCGATGGGCTCTTGTGAGTTTGGTATGAACTGTGTCGTGGGTTATTGATTTGGTGAACGATGTAGTGGGTCAAAATTGACTTGTTCTTCTTCGGTTATTTTTTGAGGTTTGATTTATGTGTGTTGGTTGCCAAGAAAGTGCAAGAATAGTTGGGAATTTTTTTTTTTTAATTCAACCTTTTGTTATGTGAATTTTTTTAAAAAAATTTATGACATGGCATTTTCAATAGCATTTAAATATTTTTATTATTATTTTATCTGCCACATGTGTGCCAACCGTGCACACCGTTTGCCACATAAGCATTTACCGTTAGTAGTTAACAATAGGGACTATTGATTGCAAGTTGAAAATAACAGGGACCAAATTGACTGCTCTCAAAATGTAGAGACTAAATTGACTGTGACCTCAAATTGTAGGGACCAAAATAGTGTTTTCGCCCTTTTTTTTATATATTATTTTTAAAAAAAACCTAGATTATTTTTGAAAAGGTGAAATAAAAAGTGGATTAAACAAATACTCTAACAAAAAGCAAGGAATGCCAATCTCAAATTTCAATTCTCAAAACTCAACCTGAATTTTCATGCTGATAATGTATACTCGTTATCATCATAAATTATAATACACCGCATAAAATACTAACATCATTATGTGACGGATTATCAAAAAAAAAAAAAAAAACATCATTATGTGACGAGCTAAATGTTCTTTCAAATTTTAAAGAAGAACTACATATGTAACACGATTTTAGTGCTAACTACTGTCTCAAGAGAGATAAGAGACGAGCCAAATCCATCAACCTTGAACTGATGGTATGTTAATAGACTTAGATTTGAGAGCACTTCAATAGTTTGGTGCGTGCTGACATGACCAAACAAGGTGGAAGAGTGGAGACCACTTTTCTTGGCTCTTCTTCGAATAACCAACCAAATGTGTTAGTTGTCCCCGCAGTACTACCACCTATTTATGATACAATCAATTCTAAATCTAACCTCATAAACCCAACCAACAAAAAGAAAATTACATTATGCACTTGGATAGAAAAAAGCTAGACAAAGACATATTTAGCTTGATTATGCTCCTTCCAATCTCTTTCAAACACTTTGCTTTTTTATCTAATGGCACTTTCTGTGGATTGCCATGACCATAATCTTGAATCAATGTCAATGGATTCACAGGAGAGTAAAGAAATATTTGTGTCAACAGCTGCGGTGAGGTTGCAAAAAGTTTACAGGAGTTATCGTACCCGGCGCAGGCTAGCAGATTCAGCTGTTGTTGCTGAAGAGCTGTGGTAAGTGTCAATGTATGTTTCATTTCATTTACTTTAAGAATGTGACTGTGTTTTTTCTGAGAAGTTATGGGACTATTTGGAGGTCGCAAGCTATAGATTATGCAAGGCTGAATCACAGCACGGTTTCCTTCTTCAATTTTCACAAAGCAGAAACAGCTGCCTCACGCTGGAGTAGGATCAGCTTGATTGCTTCTAAGGCATGTAGCTTACACAATTATTAACATCTTCATTATTGTATTTGCAACATATTTTGTTATGATTTCCAATGGCTATTCTGTTTTTGGCCTCTTATTTTATCATTCACGCAAAATGATAGAAAACATTAATTACAATTAAAATGGAATAAATAATGGTGTCATGCTTTAGTAAATAATAATAATGTTTCATGCAATTTGATAATTTTGGCAGGTTGGAAAAGGGTTGTATCAAGACGCTAAGGCACAAAAACTAGCTTTCCAACATTGGATTGAAGCTGTAAGCCTGTCATTTTAAGCTAAAAATTTACTATTATTATTATTATTATGATGATGATGATGATGATGATGATGTTCCGCAGATTGATCCAAGGCATCGTTATGGTCATAATCTCAACTTTTACTATGAAGAGTGGGGTAAAGGTGATACAGAGCAGCCATTTTTTCATTGGTACACAAACTTCTCTTGGTTGATTCTTTGATTTTTCTGCCTCTAGTGCTATATGGGCCCACAAATATCTGCACTATGTTTCCTCTTTTCACCCCTTCTTCTTTACCAAGAATGAACAGTTTAACCAATTTTAGATGCTTCGAATGTCAAATATTTCCACTTAATGCCTTGGCTTCCGCATTTGACTCCAAATGCAACCAAAGTGATAAAAAAGAAAGTATGAACACAAGTACGGGAAAGTCTCAATAAAAACTATTCTGTCACTAAGACTGCTTACATGAAACTGCTAATGCCTTCATTGACTCTTATTGTTGGTTGTGAAATAAGATAGTGTATTACATTCCAGTCTGGTTTGTGTAAATTCACATTCTGCCATGAGAGTTGCTAGTGTTCTTTATAATTTGCAGATTTGTCCAAATAAGAAAGGCCACATTTATCTGATTGTTGTTGCCTCTCACTGAGAAAATGATGGGAGAGATGGGATTGATTAAAACAGTAATCTTATCTATTGTGAAAAATGTTTACATGCTAACGTGATTGCAATTTCAATGTCAAACACTAAGACCAAACAATCTATATGACAATGCATTTGCATCTACATCATGATCCTCTTTTTCTTCAAATGCCAAAGTTTCAGATCCCTAAAATCACCCAACATTCTAAATCATTATTCATGTAAACAAAACCATTCAAGGATTGGTTAAATTGCCCTTTGCAATTTATTCTTTCAATTAGATATAGGAGACTACACTTACCCAAAGACTGATCAGGAGCTCAGAATCTCAGAAAACCTTGTGAGAGGGATTTAAATTAAGGAATATCAAAGAAAGCTCTGCGATCATTTTCATCACAGCCTAATTTGATATGGATTTTATCTCTCATTTGGCAGCCACCGAGTTTAGCCTTTCTTTTACCCTTTATATGTAGCCTTTGCATGTCTGTGCATTATGTTACTATTTTTTTGCATGCCAGCGCATACGCAAAGATGTGGTCATGCATCACCTCTAAATGAAAGCCTCCAATTATTAGGAAATGTCATATAAGAAATGAATACTATGTCATCTACTATGTTCAATAATTTCTAGCATTCATAAAATCATTATACAATGCAATATATGTTTTTCTTTTCAAGGACTAAAGCTTTATCCAATAAAAAGCAGAAAATAGTCAAATACATTAAATCAATACTCAAAAGAAAAGGCACAAAGACAGCAATCTGAAGATTATAAATGGAAACATGACACACATGTAACTCACAGCATTCTCTCCTTTTAATTTTCATCTAAGTACATGTTAAACGTAACTAAATCAGTAAATAATAAAAAAACTGTTTTAGTATTTAAAGTGTAATTCTTAATTTCTAAAAGTACATGTGCATATGCAAAGATGCATCTCAATCTCCGTCTCTGTAATTTCATCCCGTATCCAATGTTCATTTAATTGCTGTCAAGAATAGTAAAACTAAATAGAAAGGGGAAATAGTTAAAAGTTATGGTATCAAAGTATATTGCAAAAATAGAATGTCTGGAATATTATTGAATGTTAACTTCTTGCTAGAAAAACAAAAACAAAAAATTATTGAATGTTAGTGGGTTAGCATGATAGGTTTCAAGCCAAGGGCTTGAAGCTTTATCTCAATGCTAGGGGGTATCTTCAAAATCGCAGAATACCTCTCATACAAAAACCTCACAAGAATGGAGATAATTATATACTTTCTCATACCTTGATGTCCCATGCAAAAAAGAAAGAATCTCTAGTGTCAATTAAATCAATGTGTCACTAAACAGCTTAATATATTCCTTGTGTAGGTTGGACGTTGGAGATGGCAAAGATGTTGATCTCAAAGATTGCCCAAGATCAAGGCTTCGACAAGAATGCATTAAATATCTCGGACTGGTATGCTCCTCCTTTAATATGAAACCTAGTATCACAGTTCATAAATCATAAACCAAGATCAGAATGGGGTCAGATTATTACTATGGTTGGAACACCAACTTTGTATGTTCCGTGGAAATCAATTATATCAATAGCCATTAATGAGTCTAATGCATTTCATAGTATCATGAAATACCATGATAGAAATAAAATAAGTGTCGTTTCTGGTTATTACTTAATTTTCTAGAAGCAGGAAGCACTAAAACTCTACCTACAAAATAGCTTTGTGTTTTGAACACTAAAAAGCTTATGGGAATGAAATGACTTCAATTGGATTTTAGATGCTCTTTAACACCTGCTCTACTTAAGCTTTCCTAACTTCACTCACACTGTTTGTGGAAATACATCATGAACAAGCAAGAAAGGGAATACTATGAATACATAATTGCTGAAGGGATGATAGTGCATAAACAAACTGGAAGTCTCCTTGATACAAGTCAAAAATTGCAAGGCTCAAAATGGATTTTTGTTATGAGTACCTCCAAAAAACTTTATGCTGGTGAGGTAAAAACTGATACAAACACCACACAATTTGTTGACGGTATTCCCAGATCTAAGATGCCACTTTAGTTTGCATCATCTGAAGCCTAATGCTTTGTCTCCTTCCCACCAGAAAAGGAAGGGATCATTTCATCATTCCAGCTTCCTTGCAGGAGGGGCCACTTTGGCTGCTGGAAGACTTGAGGCAGAAAGTGGCAAGCTCAAGGTATGCATGTAGCAAGCATTTATTATAATGTTTCCATAATGCCATTTTCTAATGACATCTTTGTATAATTCAATGTTCTCATTATGGAGACATACAACTAAAAATATTCCATACCTCTAATCTACACATTAAAGTATTCAACCCAAAGCTTAAGCTATCATTGGAGAGGCCCAACAAGTACATATACAACCAAGCACACACCCAACCTGTTTGGGATTCCTCTCTCACTTCCAGGCTCACCAGAAACTGAAACCAAAGAAAAATATGCTCAATGACCCTACTTATATTGAAAGAAAGACAAGTAGACCAGGCACATGGAATCCAAGAACAAACAAGCCAGACTTTGACATCATGTTCATTCTGGGGCTCTATTTAGCAAACAGCCCTCAAATCCAACTTGCTGTAGATACTAAGTACAGATGCTTTCACAAAAAATAAATGATTGCTATGGAAGGGAACTGCATATCTTAATTTCACATTTCCCAAATTCCCATGGCGTATGGGGTTGGAGGAGTTGAAACGGTTGCTTGTACCTGAAAAGTGCAACACTATCATCCTCTAGTGAAGCATACTAATTGTAGAATTTTAAATTAGATACAAGCAAATCCTATCAAAGAATTAAAAAAGTATTAATGATTTTAGTCTTTCAAAATTGCTTCTGAATTTAGAAGATCTTATTTTTTACCCTTATTAAGGGTGAACTTTCAATTATATGAACGTTTAGCTCAAATGTTACTTTTAATAATAGATGTCAACAAAATGCAAGACTAAGTTAACTACTTGATTATATGGTTTACTCAAAGCTGATGTGAGGTTCAGTTTAGTTTGAATGAGCTCACAGGACCATCTTTTGTTTATAAATTTATGCAATTAATTGCGTAAGAATCCCAAGCTCTTTAAGACAAGTTGATGCTGGCAGTGGCAGATCTCATAAATTCTTCTAGATTACTATATGTCAAATCAACATAATTTGCATAAGGCAAAGTCCCATTATATAGATCCCAGAGCTCTCACATTTCAATTCTTCTCGGCTTTTTTATTAATTTTTTTTTTTTTTTTAATTCAACAGTTGGGGGAGGGGGGATCAATTCTTCTAGTAGTAAACACATTAAACCCATTCATTTGGTATCAAAGGAAATGCACTGGTAAGTACTATCTATGTGCTATATATTCTACACACATCAGCATATTAACTCTGGTGGGATCAAGAAAAGGTTCCAGTTACAGATAATAAAACACTATTCTTTTTGGGTAACATAATAAAACATAAGTTTATAAGGAATCTATTCTTTTAATTTTATTTTAACAAAGGAGATAGTTTACCAACGTACTTTGTATATAAACTTGAAAAGTCTTTGTTTCTTGCATCCAAATTCTGAATATGTCCTTATGACTTCCAGTCTGTATCGGCATACAGTGGACATTACCGACCAACTGCGGAGAACCTTGGCAGCTTCTTAGCCTTCCTTGACGAGAATGGGGTCAACCTTGATGAAGTTCAGGTATGCAACTTATATATAATGTCATTTCACAAATCTGCTACCCCTCTGCTAATTCTACATTGATTTAATTGCAGTTGATAGAACATTTGGAGACATGAAAATAGCTTTTCAAAATTTTAGGATATTGTGGGTCACAATTTGATATCTATGAAATTTTTTCTGCCATTGTTCACTTTTGTACTTCTTTTTATAATCCAAAACCTGTACAATGTAACCAACATATGCCTAATATACTGCTTCTACCACATTTTCCTCTGAGCTCTATCTATTTTAGTCAGGTATTTTCCCCTACAGAAGATCATGAGAGCTACAATAGCCGCAAATCAGTTAATGAAGGAAGTTATTCAACAAAAAATGTTCAAGAAGAGAGTAAACTTGGAGAACTAACAAATTCTGAACCACCCTGCCAAGCTCCTAGGGAGAATGAGATTAACAGCAGACCCTCTGAATCATGTACCTATGCTCAAACAAAAAGCACACGAACACACAGTTATAAGAGAACCTTGTCCAGTGATTTCCAGAGAACCAGAACAAGTCTTCCAAAGAAAGAGATATTGCAGAGGATCAAGTCAAAAGGAAGTAAGTTCATATCAACTAGGGCATCAGCTGTCATTGAAATGGTCAACTGGAGCAGCCCAAGAATTGGGTGTGTTGCGGATTACCCTCTGAAACTAAGGCTTCAAGCCCTTGAGTTTGTTAACCTCTCACCAAGGGATCCTCCCAAACCACTTCGATGTTTTTCTTAGTTCAATTACAACTTTATGTGTGGTAATGTGACCTTAGATTGACTGTCTTTCTTACAAGTTACTATAAGAAGTCAACATCACTTTACTTTTCAATTCTTTCTATACTGTTTAGTCCTCTTTCAATATCATCTCATAGAAATATCGATCATCTCAGACGATCATGGATTCATTTCTCTTATTTTCTCACATGTAAAAGACTATAATGTATGAACAAATACTTTTTTTATCTAATATCCCTGGCTTATTCCCCACAGTGCAATACAAACATAGCATCAGGCATGTATCCAGTGTCAAACAACTGGGCTGTCAACCCATCCAATACCTCATGGAGATTTGTTTCTTGGAATTGTGTGTAATGAGTTGCAGAAAAGTAGTATATACTGTTCTTCAATTCAGCCCAGCTATATCCTGTATCTTTCTTTAATACCTTCTTCTTCATTATTTTTCGCACTTGTGCTGCTTCATTCCACATCTTGGCCTCAGCATATATATTTGAAAGCATGATATAAGCTGAAGTATCTTCTGGATCAATACTCAAAATTTTCTCAGCAGCGTATCTTCCCAGAGCTACATCCTTGTGAATTTTGCAGCCAGACAAGAGACACCGCCAAACCACCTTATTAGACTCCATTGAAAACTCCCTTATGAGCTCTGCTCTTTTGTCTGTCCACGGGCAAAGAGGCTGACTAAAGAAGCAATGATCTGTTCTTGGGAAAGGTCTTGATCATCGACTGAAGTGGAGCCATCCCTCCTCTACAAGTCCCACATGCCCACAAGCAGATAAGACTCCAAGAAAAAGTAATACCATTAGGTTTGATCCCATTACTACGCATTATGTTATAGATCTCTAAAGCTTCCCTCCCAAATCCATGTTGGGCATATCCCACAAGTATGGTATTCCAGGAAACCAAGTTTTTGTAACTAGAATTGTCAAAACTTTCCGAGCTTCACTTAGTCTTCCACACTTAGCTTACATGTCTATAAGAGCACTCCCTACAACCACATTTGAGTCAAACCCAGGTTTTAGGATGCGGCAATGTGTTTGTTTAATTCCACTGACATTGTTGGGATATCGCCAGATGTTAAAAATGCTAGGATATAAAGGAAGACTTGGTTCAAATCCTTCAATCAATATATCCTTCAGAAGTCCAATAGCTTCGACATCTCATATCTAACATGCCCGGAATCAATGCAATTCTACCGAGGAGTAACATCATGTTCATGCATTTCCTCAAAAGTTTTTGATGATTCCTCAAGAAGCCTACATTTTGAGTAAAAATCCAGAATTGCATTGCCAACGAATATAAAGGAATTGAACCCCATTTTAATGATCAAAGAGTGGAGTTGTGTTCCAACTTCAACATCCACTGTATCTGCTAATGCTCCAAGTACTGATGAGAATGTTCTTTCACTAGGTTTCAAACCCAAAGAAAGGAACTTGTGGAAAAGATCAATAGCTTCTATTGCTTTTCCTTGTTGAGCACAGCCTCCCATTAGTGCAGTCCAAGCCTGCAACTGTGGCTTATCCACCTCCAAAAATGCCTGATGAGCATAGTCCAATGCGCCACACTTCGCATAAAGATTTATCAATGCCGTCACAACAAAGGTGTCAAATCCAAGTCCACACTTTATGACAAGGGGATGCACTTGCATCCCAACCTTCAAGTTCTCAAGTGAAGCACAAGCTCCCAACACACTTGCGCAAGAAAATTCATTAACTTCCACTCCTTCCTCCTGTGACCTCATGAAAATCTTTAAACCCTCTACATTCTCCCCACATTGACAATAAGAAGAAAGTATTGAAGTCCAAGAAACTAAATCCGGCTTCAAAGTCGCATCAAACACGAGCCGGGCAGATTTCAACAAACCACATTTCCCATACATATTAACCAAGCAATTACTAACTTTACCATTCAACTCTTGCTCATGCCTATAAATCCTTCCATGAATCTCCTTACCAGCTCTTGCATCACCTAAACTAGCACAAGCAGATATAGTAATCAACATATGTATAATTATTGGGATCAAAACCATCTTTAGCCATTAATCTGAAACAATTCAAGGCTTCTTCTGGCATACCCATTTTGGAATGCCAAGATATTAGAGCAGTCCATGAAACAAGATTTCTTTCAGGCATTGTATCAAACACTTTGCGAGCATCATTTATACGATTAATTTTTTAGGTACAAGAACATCAAATGGTTATTTGCATATGCATCGAGGAAAAACCCAGGATGTGAAAATCTTGCCATGGACTGCTTTGCCTTTGAGGACGCATTGGGTGTCGCCGAAAAGGCGCAGAAGGTGGGCAAAAGACATTTGAAGAAAATTTGAGAACTATGTCTATGAGAGGGGTGGGTGATGAAATTGAAGGGGTTTAAGTTTAAGAACATATTCAAAAACTGAGAAGAAGCATAGGTTTAAGTTCATCCCCACTCCCCGGTGTGTGTGTGTGTTCCTAGTCAGGTTTAAAGCCTTTGGTCCCCACTCCCCGGTGTGTGTGTGTTAGTCTGTCGGTCTGTTTCTCAAAAAAGAAAAAAAGAAATCAAGAGCCTTAGCTCAACTGTGACTTCTTCTTGTTTACATGAGTTTCAATCCTCTCATCTCAAGTTTTTTTTTTTTTTTTTGAAGTGTGTAAAGGAAAAAGAACAAAAATGTCCTTAAAAAAAAAAAAACAGTTTTAATGATATTTTTATGTGGAAAATAAATAAACAAGTCCAATTTTTATTTTATTTTAGTTTTTTATAGAATTCAGAGAGGTCCAACTTTAATAGGAGTCAATGTTGGGTTTGAGCTACACATTGTTCAAAACATTTCAAAATTGATCAACTTTGGGTCTCTTAAATCGTTACTCATTTTCTCCTCTCTTTTATGGTGATTAGAAGTTAAGTTGGTTAGTTTTGAAATATCTTGAACCTGTTTGACATTAACTCAAATTTGAAGAATGTTAACAAAATTTTACCATTAATTATATATGAAATGAATTTTGCATAGACAAACTTGTAATACCAAAATGAACTTTGTATGAAACTCAAGTTATACAAAAAGAAATGTTAGTGCCATAAAAAAATATCATAATTTTTGTCACAACTCGCCATACAGTCATGGCTGGAGAAAAAATACCGCTTCATGGGGGTTTATATCTCTACCACTAAGAACCTTACTCACATACTTTCGCTAGAATCATGCAGAAAATCATGATATTTTATTACATTAATTCAAAAGATTTTTTTATACAAAGGACACGTGTGTGAAATGTGAGTGAAAATTTTTTATATTTTCTTAGTTCTCAATTTCACTTTATATTTTCTTAGTTCTCAATTTCTTTATATAAATATATATAGATTTTTTTGACATCATCATATTTTTGAATTGATTAGAAACTATATTTCACATTACTGAGTAATTCAAAGATCTGTTAGTTTTATATAATAAAAAATTAAATTTAAATTGAGTATTTATACAGTATCTATAATATGTTTTTAGCTTTATTAAATTGTTATGAGATAATTTTGTTTTATGGAATCTTTTACCCTTTTATACATTTGAATTTTATTTTTAAAAAATAATTTCATTTATCACTCACAATACTAACAAATTTGTAAAATACACTCGATTTCTAAAGTATATAACAAAATTTTGGTCCAAAATTATACGCCAATCAATAATCATTTTAAGAAATAATTTTATTTTAATAAATTTATAAAAAGAAAACCCAATATTCTTTTCAAATGACATTTCTTGTGACTTTACTCTCTTTCATGTCCCAAGTATTAACAAAATACTCGAAATTGGGGGGGTGGGGATCTTTGAGTACTAAAGAAAATTACAAAACTAATAATATAGAAGTATTGAACACAAAACAACACATTGTTAGAACTGGGTTGATAAGACCTAATGTTCTTTAGACAATACTATATTACTCATACTAAATAAGTATTTTATGTTGAATTTGAAAATAAATTTTCTTTAACTATGTGCCTTAAATATATTAGAACCACTAAAGATTTGTCTCGTATTATTTTTCACAAAAATAATAAATTTGAGTGAGTTTTTTATAAAATAAAAATAAAATAAAAATTATTTGTAATGCTATTATTTTTATGAGATACTACAATGTTTTTTTTTAGTTCCTTAAAAGAATCTTCCTTTATTTTAGGAGAGGCCAATTTATATTTTGTGAGAGACCAAACTCTAAAAAATTTAATTTCAATAATAGTACATATAAATGGAACAAAGTATTATGTAAGTTTATTTTCACCGTTTCGAAACCTGCTTATTTAAACTAAAATTAAAACTTTTATCGAAAGAATTAGAGATAAAACCAAAAAGAATAAATAATACAAATGGTAATCTACGAATAAGTACTCAAAACAAGAATGTAACCCATAACAAGTAGAAAAATAAACCGGGAAGAGGAAAGCGGCTTTTTGCTCAACGCCAAACGCAACTTTCACTTAAGATTTTTTCTCCCTTAAATTTAAAGAATAGAGATAATTTCTACTATACAATTATAACTAATAACAATTGTCACATAAAATTTATTATGTTGTTACGAACATACATTTTCGACAAAATTAACCTACTTTTCTATCCTTTTACTTTTGATAATGACATAATAATAATTTAATGTCCGATCATTCCACTTTTCCTTCATTTCTACCCAATACACATGGTAGAAAATACAAATATACTACATTTTTTATCCTTTCAATTTTTCATCCTCTTATTATATATGGGTAATAATAATTTCACTTTCACTTTTATGTTCTAAATATAGATATTTCATTTTCACTAAAATGTGTATATCAAGCCATTAATTGTGGATAGTGTATAATATAGTGGCGATAAAATAAGTATTAGGGAATATTTTCCTAAGAGAATCTCTATATGTCCTGTACTATTTAATCCGGCAACGATTCATAGGAAACGACGACCCAAATTGGAAATATTCGGACTCTTGTCTTACTTCACTTTGATCTTGGAAAAGTTTAAATATTCTGACTCAGACTCCCTAAAACATGGACAAAACTTGGGACAATGTCATGCAAAATCTTTCATCCTTTTCCAACACTTTAATACTCATTTCTGTCAGTAGTCAGTACCAAGATATTTTCCTAAGAGAATATCTTCTCCTACATAAACCATGTCCAAATTAACCACCTCCAAATTCACCAAGCCTGATCACATTCTTTCACACCCATCTTTCCAAATTTGGCTCAAAACTTTCCATGTTGTTATTCAAGATTTAAATGTTCATAAGCTCATAAAAACTTCTTTGAACTTCTTCACACACTATTTTTTAGTTCTCTTTTGAATTTCTATGGCAACATAAAGTTTGTAGAGCATTAAAGAAGAGCTAAGTATAATATTACACATATACACTGAGGAATAGTCATGCTTAAAGAGCTAAAAATAAATAAAGTATAGGATTCCATTATGGCGGCTGATGTGGCCGGAGATGAACTTGTAAGGTCCATGAGCAGCAAGAGGATGAGTTTCCGGTCATCCAGCAGCAAGAGAAGCTGGGCCTCGTCGAGCTTGCGTGAGGCTTGGACTGGACAAGGTGATGTGTTTCAGAAGAGTGGGAGCGAAGATGATGAAGAGGAGCTGATGTGGGCAGCATTAGAGCGGCTTCCAACATGATAGGTTGAGGAAAGGAATGCTGAAGCAGGTTTGACATTGGGAGGGTTAAGGTGAAGAGATTGATGTTACTAATCTTGGAGTGCAGGACAAGAAATGACCCTTATTGAGAGCGTACTCAAGGTTGCTGAAGAAGATAATGAGAAGCTCCTTCGTAGGCTAAGGGACAGGACTGACAGGTAAGATTCATTTAGTGTATGGTATTGTTTTAGTATGTACCTTTCTTAATTGGTTTTATCCAAGTTCTATTATTAATTTTGATTTTTTATCATTGTTTACTTTCAGGGTGGGAATTGACATTCCGAAGATTGAAGTCCGGTTTGAGCATTTATCAATTGAAGGAGATGCATATGTTGGAACCAGGGCACTCCCAACTCTGCTGAATTCAACTTTGAATTCAATTGAGGTATTTTTCTCTCCTATACATTGGTTTTTTTCTTTCCAATTATATGCATGCTTTCTATCTCAACAGGGATTGCATAACAGAGTTTTATATTTTTTTCATAGTCCAATTATATGCATGCTTGAAATCTAGTGTAAATCCACACACAGGATTATGGTATGTGGTAGGGTAGTCAAAGTTTCAAAGGCTTATATTAGTTTCTTGAATTTTGAGAAAAATTGTCTCTCTCTCTCTCTTCCTCTCATGTTAATTGGTTTCTAAGACTGATTTCATAGCCTGGTTTACAAAATGACAAAAGAAAATCCCACTCTTCTTTTTTTTCAAGTATGTCAGAATGAAAATTCCAAGTATATTTTCATTTTAGATTATTTAGTATATATTGAGGGTCTGAGACTGTGAGGCACTTGTCAATGCATCATTGAGAATGTAAAAATTTGTTGTCATCAACGCATCATAGTAGAAATGTTACTTCTATTTGTTTTACAGATTGGTATATGTACTGATAAATGTTATTTTGTGATCATTTAGAAGCGGTTCTTGGGGTTAATCAAGCTGCCATCGAATAAAAGGGCTGTCAAGATTTTACGTGACGAGTGGAATAAAGTAATATCAAGGTATGGATTATTGCAAACTTATGATGTTTGACTCTGACTTATTTTGACAAACATTATGTAACAGAGCACTTTATGAATTAACGAATTAACAAATTGATAGTTTGCTTCCTATGTGCAGTGTCAGCTATTTTATATACATTATTTACCTTTTGAATTTCTTGTATATGTTTTGTTGATTAATTTGGTGGCTTTTCTCCAGAATGACACTGCTTCTGGGACCTCCGACTGAAAAACAACATTGCTGCATACTGTTGGGAAGAGGGACAAGGATCTCAGGTGTGCTCATTTCCTCTCACCACTAGGGACAATGTGTTGTAGGAAAGCGCTCCGAATAGCACTCCTACCTCAATATTGATTGTGAAAATATTTAGACTTGTGAAAGATCTTCAAATTAACAAATAAGCAACCCAAAATCAGAAAATAAACAAACACACAAAAAAAAAGAATCAAGGATTTATGGCCCGGCTTTTGGCCTACATCCATGGGCAACGACGGCAAATTTCTTCACTAATCAAATATGGAATATACGTTGGTGTTTCAATATATTCCTACTACTACCACCCAATCCCCAATCCCTCAATACAATCTGCTAATAGCTCTCTCACAAATACAAGGAATAGAGAAAACCTTGCACCCTATTCTAAACTAGAGAACTCTCACAAATATACTTTGAGCACGTGAGGTCCAAAACACCAATTCCAAGTTGAACTTATCTAAGGCCGGTTGGAAATCAGTTTGAAAGTAATCCAATACCAAGAGTCCTAAAACAATTAGGAAATAGAGTTGTACTTAAATAGACTCCAAGTCTTGTATGCCACTTCAAAGAAATCATGATTTATGTTGAATTCAAGCCACCGACTTCACACAATGTCTATGGCTTTGTTGTATGTATGAAAAAATAATAAAATAAAAATTCTATGGTTCTGCTAAATTCTGTTTGAATGGCGCGATGAGCAGGTAATGCTGGAAATTTTAGTTTATAAAATGTTCATGAAGTCTTGTTTGCTTGTCCTTTATGTCTGCTTTCTTTGACATATTCCTGAAAATGTTTCTTAATATGAAATATGATAGATTTGCCAGCTATTTCACAATGACTTCCAAAAATAATTGCTGAATTCTTGGTACTTCTAGTAATGATGACCACTCTTATGTTGTGTTGTTCTAACTTTTTCATTAACAACTTCTATGAACAGGAATCAGGGAGAGTCAGTTATTGTGGCCATGAATTATCAGAATTTGTTCCACAGAGAACTTGTGCATACATTAGCCAACATGATTTTCATCATGGGGAAATGACAGTTAGAGAGACGCTGGACTTTTCAGGACGTTGTTTGGGAGTTGGAGCAGCTTATGAGCTGTTGGCAGAATTGTCAAGACGAGAAAAAGAAGCAGGAATAAGACCAGATCCTGAAATAGATGCATTCATGAAAGCCACAGCAATGGCAGGCCAAGAAACAAGTCTTGTTACAGACTATGTTCTCAAGGTATGTTGACATTATGTCTCGATGGTAACTGACCTTTTACTTATTAGGCAAATTTTCTTGTCTAACTTTTCAAATTATGCATAACAGATTCTTGGATTGGATATTTGTGCTGACATTATGGTGGGTGATGAGATGAGAAGAGGCATATCTGGTGGACAAAAGAAGCGTGTTACAACAGGTATGTAAAAATAGGCAACAAAGACTACATATAAAAGTTAAGCGGCAGTGTTTTTTCTAGAACAATTTCTGGACTAATAGAAATCTAATAGGAATGATTATACTAAATCCAGGAGAGATGCTGGTTGGACCAGCAAAGGCTCTTTTCATGGATGAAATATCAAATGGTCTGGACAGTTCAACCACTTTCCTGATAGTCAAGTTCATGAGGCAGATGGTTCATATAATGGATGTGACAATGATAATTTCTCTTCTGCAACCTGCACCTGAAACCTTTGATCTTTTTGATGACATTATTTTACTTTCAGAGGGTCAAGTTGTCTACCAAGGTCCGTGTGAGAATGTACTTGAATTTTTCGAAAATGTGGGCTTCAAGTGCCCTGAAAGGAAAGGAGTTGCAGACTTTTTGCAAGAGGTTACTTCCAAAAAGGATCAGGAGCAGTATTGGTGCAAAAAGAATGAACCTTACCGATATACCAGTGTTCCTGAGTTTGTAGACCACTTTCATAATTTTCACATTGGCCAGAAACTTTCTGAAGAGCTTGGAATTCCATATGATAGATCTAAAGCCCATCCTGCAGCATTAGTAAATGAGAAGTATGGAATTTCAAATTGGGAACTCTTCAAGGCATGCTTTGCAAGAGAGTGGCTATTGATGAAGCGCAACTCTTTTATTTATATATTCAAGACAACCCAGATTACCATAATGTCAATTATTGCCATGACAGTGTTCTTAAGAACTAAAATAAAGCATGGTCGATTAGAAGATGGAGGGAAATATTATGGTGCATTGTTCTTCAGTCTCATTAATGTCATGTTCAATGGAATGGCAGAACTTGCATTGACTATGTTTAGGCTTCCTGTATTTTTTAAGCAGCGAGATTTCTTGTTCCATCCAGCATGGGCTTTTTGCTTACCGATTTGGCTCCTTAGGATTCCCCTCTCATTGATGGAGTCAGGAATATGGACCTGCCTAACATATTACACTATTGGGTTTGCTCCTGCTCCTAGTAGGTATGTGCCTATACTTATTTTCTTTCAGATAGATGAATAAACTTAATTTCTTGTTATGTCACTTATTTTCCTTCCATGAGCTATGTGAATTTATGATGTATGTTTATTAATACATCTTGAAAATTCTATTAGGTTTTTCCGCCAATTATTGGCATTCTTCAGCATCCATCAGATGGCCCTATCTCTCTTCCGGTTTATTGGAGCATTAGGAAGAGTTCAAGTTGTGTCAGATACACTTGGTACCTTTACATTGTTATTGGTTTTTGTCCTTGGTGGGTTCATTGTTGCCAAAGGTTAGCAGTTTATGTTTTCGAAGAGTTAATTATAAATCTTTAGTGCCCAAGTTTCTACATAGATGATTCTGTAGATATGCTGAAAGATGATGAGTACTTCATGTAATGGTATTATATTTGAATAGTGAAAACACCTAAATCCTTCTCCTTATTTAGATGACATTGAACCATGGATGATATGGGGCTACTACATTTCTCCCATGATGTATGGACAGAATGCCATAGCCATTAATGAATTTCTTGACGAAAGATGGAGTGCAGTAAGATCTCCAAGCAAAATTGCATACAGTCATTTTGTTCCTTTAAAATACCTTCATTTAATTGTCTTCACTTTTTCCTTTTTACAGCCCAATCCTGACCCAAGTATTCCTGAACCCACCGTCGGAAAGGTTCTTCTCAGGGCCAGGGGCATGTTTAAGGAAGACTATTGGTACTGGATTTGTGTTGGGGCACTCCTTGGGTTTTCTGTGCTTTTTAACATCTGTTTTATTATGGCACTCACATTTCTTAATCGTAAGCAATCATTTACCATACTAATCTTCAGTTCAGTTACTGAAATAAGATTTTTGAGCTGACATTGCTTTGAAAATCAAACGCAGCTTTAGTTGATTCTAAATCCGTTATTGTTGAGGAGGATGACAATAACAAGAGTGGAAAGCAGTCCTCTAATGGACAGCTTCAGATGAGGAGCATAGAATTGAGCACATCTTCAACTGCTCCATTGTTTCAAGGTACCATAACTTGCAGTTATGAAATCATCTATATAGTTGCTTTAAGGAAAATAATTGGTCTCTTCTGTTAATGATGATAACATGTGAATGAGTACAGGTATTGATGCAGTGAAGAACACTCCAGACAACTCAATTCATATTGCTGCAGAGAATGCACCTACTAGAAGAGGAATGGTGTTGCCATTCCAGCCTTTGTCACTTGCATTTAATCACGTAAATTACTATGTCGATATGCCAGCTGTAAGTCACATTTCTCATTTATCTTTTTCCATTTTGCAGAATCGCCATACATTTGGAAGAAAATGCAAAAAAATAAGAACTGATTCCATAAATGGTCAATATAAAAGTTTATTTACCCAATAGACTAACCATTTATACCTTTTAATCATTCTTCCTAGAGTGCATCATAAGTGGACTGCTAGACTATTAATTGATGTCCACAAAACACCCTTTTCTATCAACATAATCTAGCCTTAGATCCATAACACAGCAGCCCCTATTTTTATTTTATTTCTTATTAGGTACGCCACTAACAGATTCTTCCTATAAGAGTGGAAGAAAAGCTGGGGCCATTGAGTATTACAATTTTCCTAAGTTTAGAGCAGATAAGAGCCGTACCTTTAGTCTCCACTTATAGCCACAAATGCTACAAAGCAAGGTTCAAGAGCGTGAAGCGGTTGAAGTAAAAAGGAAGCTCTATCAAGAATATTACAAGTGTGACTAAAAAGGAAGAAGCGTTAAGGTTTTTAAGGCCCATATATTTACTTATGCCACCCTCACTTGGGCTTCATATTCAGAGTATTTATCTTATTTTTAATATTTTAGGCCCAAATCAATTTAATCCATTTAATTGTAGTCCTCCTTATAATTTACGTACAATAATAAAATTGATATCAAATTATGGGGTGTTACACTTTGGCTTACCAATCTGGCCCTTAGACCCCTCTCGCTGATGCAGATCAACATGGATCCGCCAACATACTAATTATTGGGTTTGCTTCCTTTGCACCTTAGTGCAGGTGTGTGCCATACCTTTATGTTCTTTCAGATAGATGAATACATCATGCACGTATAATTTCTGGTTCTGTCACTTATTTTCCTTCTATGAGCTATGTGAATTTATGATGTATGTTATTAACACATTCTGAATTCTATTAGGTTTTTCCGCCAATTATTGGTATTCTCAGTCCATCAAAATGGCCCCATTCTCTTTCTGGTTTATTGGAGCACTAGGAAGAGTTCGTTGTGTCAGATACACTTGGTACCTTTACGTTGTTATTGGTTCTTTGTCCTTGGTGGGTTCGTTGTTGTCAAAGGTTAGCAGTTTATGTTTTTGAGTTAATTATAAATTCTTACTAGGTTTTCTACATAGACACCCTGTAGATATGTTGAAAGATGATAAAAGTTCTTCATGTAATGGTATTATATTTGAAATAGTGAAACACCTCCTAATTCTCTCCTTGTTTAGATGACATTGCACCATGGATGATATGGGGCTAGTTTAGCTCACTACATTTCTCCCATGATGTATGGACAGAATGCCATAGCCATCAATGAATTTTTGACAAAGATGGAGTGCAGTAAGATCTTTAAGCAAACTTGCAAACAGTCATTTGTTCCTTGAAAATATCTTCATTTAATTGTCTTCACTTTTCCTTTTTACAGCCCAATCCTGACCTAAGTACCCTGAACCCGCCGTCGGAAAGGTTCTTCTTAGGAACAGTAGGAGCATGTTTAAGGAAGCACTATTGGTACTGGATTTAAAGTTGGGGCACTCCTTGGGTTTTTCTGTGCTTTTAACATCTGTTTTATCATAGCACTCTCACTTCTTAATCGTAGCAATCATTTACCATACTAATCTTCAGTTCAGTTACTGAAATAAGATTTTTGAGGTTTCTGACATTGCTTGAAAATCAAACGCAGCTTTTAGGTGATTCTAAACTGTTATTGTTGAGGAGGTGATGATAATAAAGAGTGGAAAGCAGTCCTCTGATGGACAGCTTCAGATGAGGGGCATAGAAATGAGTACATTCTCAACCGCTCCATCATTTCAAGTTTCCATAATTTGCAGTTCTATTTCTTTATGAAATCATCTATATAGTTGCTTTTAAGGAAATAAATGGTGCCTGCTGTTAATAATGATAACATGTGAATGAGTACAGGTATTGATGCAATGAAGAACACCCATGATAATCAATTCAGAAAAGCGGCAGAGAATGCACCTACTAGAAGAGGAAGTTATTCCAGCTCCTTGTCACTTGCATTTAATCATGTAAAATTACCATGTCGATATGCCAGCTTTAAGTCCTATTTCTCATTTATCTTTCCATTTTGCAGTCAGTTTTTACAGTTGGAAGAAATGAAAAAGAGAAACTGATTCCATAAATAGTCAATATAAAAGGTTTATTTACAATAGACTGATCATTTATACCTTTAATCATTCTTCCTAGAGTGCATCATAAGTGGACTGTTAGACTATAAATTGATAGATAGTGATATCTTGAATGTCTAGAAGGTGCTCATATATCAATTCTGTTGTCAAGATATTTCAAATGCTACATAAGATCAAAATAACTCTATAGTGAGGTTTTCATAATAATTAGCTCATAATATTTGTCACATGAAGCTAACATCTTGAAATACTTTCCTATTCAAAAGTTTAAACCTTTGAGTTTTTTGAAATCTAGATGCTGAACACTAGTTTCTTCATCAGGAAATGAAGATTTAAGGAATTGAAGAAAGTCGTCTCCAACTGTTACGAGATGTTAGTGGTGCTTTTCAGGCCTGGTATTTTAACAGCATTGGTTGGTGTAAGTGGTGCTGGAAAGACCACATTGATGGATGTTCTAGCAGGAAGAAAAACTGGCGTGTACATTGAAGTGCTTATCAGCATATCTGGTTACTGAAGAACCAAGCACCTTTGCTTGGGTTAGCAGTTATTGTGAACAGAATGATATCCATTCATCCAATGTTACTGTTCAGAATCTCTTGTGTACTCTGCCCGGCTGCATCTTGCTAAGGAAGTTAAGCAGGAAACTCGAAAGGCATGTTTTTTTTTCCAAAAATCTAATTTAATTCTTTCCAAGCAAGTCATTTCTGATATGAGCTTATTCTATTTTTTCTTTCAATTTAATAGGTTATTTATCCCTTCCCAAGAAAAAATACAAACTTGTGCCTCAGGTCACAATATTCTAATTCCATAGTGCTAATTAGCCCAAAATAATTAGACAACATCTTATTTTGGCTGTGCCATATATATTTATAGGTCATGTGGGTAGGAAAAACAAATTTCACAAAATCATTATTTGTACAACTTGGAGTACTTCATGATTCATTTCTGCCATTTAGATTTATTTCAATTTTCTTTATCTAAATTCAGCTCACAATATTTTGGTGTCAAGACAAGAACAAAATTGGAGTTTCTAAACCCATCCAAACTTTGTTTCTTGACATGAATGACTGTCTATTAATAGTGGCTATCTATATAACCTATAATATGTAGCTTCCAATTTTCCATTCACCATATATGTCTAGGAACTAAAAGTTTTTCCAATGGTATTACTGAACATGGTTTCATTTTTTGTGCTATAGATGTTTGTTGAGGAAGTCATGGACTTAGCTGAGCTTAAATCCATTGAGGAATTCTATAGTTGGTCTTCCAGGAGTAAATGGTCTGTCAACTGAACAGAGAGACTCACAATAGCTGTAGAATTGGTTGCTAATCCCTCCATCATATCACACATGGATGAGCCGACATCAGGCCTTGATGCTTGAGCTGCAGCAATTGTAATGCTGCACAGGTGAGAAACACAGTGGACACAGGGAGAACTGTTGTCTGCACAATTCACCAGCCAAGCATAGACATTTTTGAAGCTTTGATGAGGTATATGGATAGATCATCATCATTTTGCATTTGAGACCTGTGTAATTGACTGTCCTATAGCAACATGACACTTCTAAATATACAAATTGTCCACAGCTGCTGCTGATGAAGAGAGGTGGACAAGTCATTTTTGCTGGACTCCCTCTGTCACCATTCTCGCAAGCTTGTAGAATACTTTGAGGTGAATGGCACTTGTTTTTCAAAATGCTTAGAGAATCATTAACAATTTATAGCAGTAACTCTTTGAGGTTGTTATCACAAACTAATGCCTATAGCCATTGCAGGATATCAATGCAGTAACTCTTCAGAATTTTAGTCACAAACTAATATATGACAATTGTAGGCTATCCCAAATGTTTCTAAGATCAAAGATGGATATAATCCTGCAACATGGATGCTAGAAATCAGTTCTCCTGCAGTTGAGGCTCAACTTGATGTGGATTTTGCAGAAATTTATGCCAATTCTGAACTGTACAAGTAAGGAGAACATTAGAATTTCTCAAAAAATTCTAGCCCCTTATTTCCTCTTACAATTTTTAATTTCACTTTCAACCGTACTAAGTTTTTTCTACATTGATTCCGTCTACAGGAGGAATCAAGAACTCATCAAAGTGCTAAGCATGCCAGCGCCAGGATCGAACAACCTTTACTTCCCCACCAAATATTCCCAATCCTTTGTGACTCAATGTAAAGCTTGCTTTTGGAAGCAAAATTGGTCTTATTGGAGAAACCCACGATATTATGCCATCCGGTTCCTCATGACAATGGTCATTGGTGTCATTCTGATGATTTTCCTATCTTTATCCAGATAATTTTTTTCAACTACCAAGGTATGGTTATGACTCTTACAGTAAATTGTAGTCCACTTGCACAGTATCATTAACCCATAGTGTATGATTAGCTAAACAGCGCATTTATATTATCTGATTTTAAGCATGCACTTAAGATAGATTATGGTCCTAGAAAGTTATTAACTTGAGATTAGCTAGTCATATTGTAGAATTCTGCATAGTTACACAAGCAATAATATATATATATATATACACACACATACTTCTTTTTAGTTGGAAAATCATACCATTGACCTGTTAAGAGTATTAAAACAAATGGACCTATAATTAAGTATGCTATTTCTGTGCTTGTTTAATGAAGAAGCTATCATGTTAACAGGCACAGGGAACAAGACCTGCTAATCTGTTTGGGGCTATGTATGCTGCGGTTCTTTTCCTTGTAGGCACCAACACTGTTGCAGTTCAGTCTGTTGTGGCAATTGAAAGGACAGTTTTCTACCGTGAAAGAGCAGCGTGGATGTACTCAGCCTTGCCTTATGCACTTGCTCAGGTAAAAGAGAAAATAATTTAAAGCAAAAAAAAAAAAAAAAAAAAAAAACACTAATACTCTGATTTGCAGCAAAAATAATTTGCATTTTTATTTTTTGCCCTGCATGTGGCTGTAGAGATAATTTATGTTGCTATCCAAACTTTTGTCTACACTCTTATCCTTTACTCAATGATTGGATTCCATTGGCAACTTGAAAAGTTCTTGTGGTTTTACATATTTATCTTGATGTGCTTTATGTACTTCACATTGTACAGGATGACGGTTATAGCTCTGACTCCTGGCCCCCAAATTGCTGCCATTGTTATGTCCTTCTGCTTAAGCTTCTGGAACCTGTTCTCTGGTTTCCTCATCCCAAGGCCAGTAAGTAATATCTAAACAATTACACAAAATATAGTATGATATATCCACCTAAGGAGTATTGTACATAGAAGCATTTTCTAAAGTGATTTTACTTCTAATATTAAACGTGCATGTGTGTGTCGGTCAGATAAATTTTGCCCGCACTGGGGTCAAATCCTTGCTTCACTTATGTCACAATTAATTGAGTGTAGAAGAACTTCTTAATAAACTTAAGTTACTATCAGGGGCTGAATGATGATTTGCGCATCTAGATGGGGAGTTGGGAAACCTTGTGAATACATTTTTTTTTTTAATTTCAATAACTTCAACAATACATTGTTGATCAAGATAAAGTATTCATTGAAATTGCCTAAAGCTTTTTTTTTTTTTTTTTTTGAAAAAGCCTAAAGCATTTTCAAATGAGGAGGATCTTAATAGTTCTATGAATCATTTTTAGCATTGAGCATTTATATAAACAAAAGCACTTATTCAGAAGCAATGGGAAACCATGTCATATGCATTCATTCCACTTGGTAGGAAAAGGTATGGTTTTGTAATATTTATGTGATTTTGCTACCGATACAGGAAAGGATACCCTCCCATGTAAGTCCCCAAATTCAATTTTTAGCTAGATGAGAGAGAGGTGACTAAAAAATCCCCATTAAAACCATACAAATCAAATAAATAACATGTGTCAGAAGCTGACTAAAAATTAGAGGGAATAGAGGATTTAAATGAAAGTAGATTTTCTCCTGATACGAAATTCACCATTCAAGATTATGATACAGATTTGCATAAAATAAAGAAGATTATGATACGATTCTGGAGTCCCTTGCATTAAAAGAAAATCGAATTTCTAAATTCTAATGTTTCTCATGTGCAGCTAATTCCAATAAGGTGGAGGTGGTATTACTGGGTTCTCCAGTGTCTTAGACACTACATAGGCTTGTGACCTCTCAAGTGGGTGACAAGACTACTCCAATTGAGGTACCTGGACAAGGTTATCTGATAGTTATCTGATAGTGAAATATTACGTAAAGTCTCGTTTGGGCTTTGAATATGATTTCCTTGGAGCTGTTGTTGCGGCCCATATTGGCTTTGTCCTCCTTTTCTTCTTTGTCTTTGGTATGGCATCAAGTTCCTCAACTTTCAAAGGAGATAAAAAATAAAAATAAAAAAAAGGACTCAAGCTTCGACAATGATAAGATTTTGGCTAAGCAATCGATCTAGCAGAAAGATATGATTGGTATTGTATTTTATTTTTACCAACTCTGTAAATCAACACCCAATAAATGACCTGTTTTTTTAATCTTCGTTTTCAATAATAATTTCACAAATTCAAGTCCCTGTATACAAACGTTTGTGTGTTAAATCAAGTTGTGGTCATAAGAAGTAAAAACTCACTGGTTATTGCCATTTATTTAACATTAACATTCAAAAATTTGGTTTTGTTATCAAAATCTAATTTGTCAAATATTTAACATTAAAGCACATAGAAGTTTGTTTTGTTAGAGCATTAGCATTGGGGTAAAAAACCTCCCCAAATTGCTATTTTTGAACCACATTGGATTATTTGACTACATTGGATTGGTTAATTTCAAATAAAATGTCCCAAACATGAAAATAAGGATACCCTGTTTGCTGCTTTTTTTTTTTGGGGGGGGGGCGGGGGGGGGATTGGTAAATTACATTTTAAACCTTCGAGTTTTGGGAGGTTTCATTTTAAATCTTAAACTTTCAAAATGTTTCAATAAAATTCAAAGTTTTCAAAAGGCAATGATTTAAACATTCCGTCACTTTTCCTGCACAAATGACACTAACAAATGTAAATGAAATTTATCTAAGAATTTAAATGAAACTAATTAAAATTATGTGATATAATGGAAGTATGTTCAAAACTATTAGCTTTAAATGAAACTTACTTGAAATTTATCCATACAAAAAGTTTAGAAAATGGTTTGATAATTACTGTTGTGGGGTCAAAGAATTTGGCCCCCGGCCCACTTTATACTAAGCCCAGGACCCACGCCGAGGAGGAAGAAAGGCCCGAGGACGAACGAAGAAAGTCCAAATTGCCAAGAAACATCGCCAAGGACAATCCTGTCCTCGGCAAACCGAGATCATAGAAGGGAAGAGCAGCATGCCATCAAAGACAGCCTCCCAGAGCATCCCAAGAAAAAGGACAAGTACAGTGGGTCAGCCACGGGAGCATGGTGGAGGATTAATTCCAAGAGAAACTGTCACCTCCACATTAAATGCCCACAACTACCAATCTGGCCGCATTAATGAGGAAATGACCCCTGAGCAGTGCTGCCTTGGTTGCTACAACTCACAGAATGTTTGGGAATGCGGTAAATGGGACAAGCACTCGAGTAGTAACCTGCATGATCAACAAATGGAGGGCTAAGATCAACTGAAAAATGATATATAATGTAAGAAACCCTCCAGGCAAGGGGGATCGAACATTGGAAATAGAAAAGACAGTAACAGTTTTTATGATCTTGGAAACATTTGTAACCAAGCATTGAAGAAACAATAAGAACAACAAGCTCCTCGGATGAAGCCCGGGGACAGAATTTCACACTTTAATCTACGTACTTGTTATTCAATCCACCCATAGCCCTATCTAATTATTGTAACCCTCACTAAGGCCTAGTTTTTAAACTCATCATCTCTAAATTTATTGTATTAGGCTAATTGAGCTCGAGTCCACTCGCCTAATAGTAGAAGTGCCCAAACCCAGCCCGTACAATTGGCGCCGTCTGTGGGGAGAACTTGGGTGTTGGTAAGGGCAGCAATCTAGCATGGTAGGATCAAGCCCTCATCAAGCAGGCTCCTATCAGCCCGAACTGGCTAGATCCCAACAGCAGGGTAACTTTCCCAACCCTGAGCGTGATCGAAATGAAGAGAATGGAAGGTTTCAAAAGGGAAGTGTGCACACCACTCAAACCAGCAGAAGTCACTCTCGTGTAGGCAGTCACATGCTCTAGAGACAAAATAACAACCGGGCCATGCAACTGGAAGAAGTTAGGAGTCACGTATCCTAGAGACAGAATGATAAGCAGGCCATGCAGTGAGAGATAGACGACTTGAAGAGAAAGTTGCGCCATGCACAACGGAGGCGATCCCATTCTAGCCCAGACATGCCCTCTAGTGATGAAAGCGATGATGACTATAGGCAAAGATCGAGAACTCCTCCAAGCGAGACCTTCTCTCACGAAGAAGAGCACTACCGGAGGCGTAAACGTAAAAGCCCATCTTCTAGGGGCTTGGGAAACGATGCAATGAGCAGGGCACTGGATCAACTCTCTAAATCACCTTTCACACGCCACATAGAGGGGGCTACGCTTCCTCGGATTTTCAACAGCTAACCTTCACCATTTATAACGGCAAGACAGACCCCGTGGAGCATGTGAGCCAGTTTAACCAAAGGATGACTGTCCACTCTAAAAACAAGGCGCTGATGTGTAAAGTTTTCCCATCTAGTTTGGGACCAGTAGCGATGAGGTGGTTCAACGGCTTAAAGACGAATTCCATAGATTCATATAGGCAGCTAACCCAAGCCTTTGGTTCCCGTTTCGTTACAAACAGTAGAGCTCCTCGGCCATTGAGTGCGTTATTGTCATTATCCATGCAAGATGGAGAAACTTTAAAAGCCTACTCAGACAGATATTGGGAGATATATAATGAAATGGACGGCAATTTCGACGATGTCACCATCAGCACCTTCAAAAATAGTCTCCCAGTCGAGCACGGCTTGAGGAAATCTTTGACTGGCAAGCCTACCACCAGTGTGCACCAAATAATGGATCGGATCGATAAGTATAAACGAGTGGAGGAAGACCAGCTCCAAGGTAAAGGAAAAGAGAAGGTTATCCCTCAGAAGAGGAGGGATTTCAAGTCGGACCGATATAACAGCAACTGCCCGAGGAGAGATTTCGTAGGGCAACCCGGAGCAACCAACACGCAGGCTGTTAATACTGTATTCCGAGAACTAGTACATCAGGTATTGGAGAAAATCAAGAATGAACCATACTTTAAATGGCCGAATAAGATGGCGAGAGAGTCCACGAGACGCAATCAAAACTTTTATTGCCAATACCACCAGGACCACGGACATACCACGGAGGACTGTAGGAACCTCTGGAACTATCTAGACTAGCTAGTCCGAGAAGGAAAGCTGAAGCACTTTTTGCATCATTCCAGCGGTCATCAAGGCCAGACCCATCAAGAACCCCAGAGGGATACTGCCCTAAGGCCACCCGTAGGGACGATCAATGTAATCTTGGCCGCGCCAGGAAGAATAGGCACGCGCCCTTCACGAGTGTTATCAGTGGCTCAGCTGCCTGCCGAGGAGTCCCAGCCAAAGCCGAAAAGGGCCAGAATGAATTTTCACCCAATCTTAAGCTTTTCAGAAGAAGACAAGATCGGAACCACCCAGCCCTATGATGATATGCTGTTGATCACTCTCAGAATCGGGGACTACGATGTGAAAAAAGTGATGGTGGATGGTGGCAGTGCTGCCGAGGTTATGTACCCCGATCTTTACAAGGGGCTAAGATTAAAACCGGAAGATTTGATGCCCTATAGCTCTCCTTTGATGAGTTTCGACAGGAAGCTTGTTATTCCAAAGGGCATGATTAGACTACCTATCTAGGCCGACCAAGAGATAGTGGAGGTGAACTTTATCGTAGTGGACACCTACTCTCCATATACAGCCATCGTCGGTAGGCCTTAGCTCCATACCTTGGGGGCTGTTGCTTCCTCCTTGCATCAGAAGGTGAAATTCTCGTCAAGGGACCAAATTCTCGAAATTCGTGGTTGCCAATCAACGGCAAGGCAGTGTGTGGTGGCTGCCATTTCACATCGGCTCGATGCGGAGTCCTCGGCCTCTGTTGAAAAGAGCTCATAGCAATCAAAGGCCCTGGTGTCGCCTCTTGATACAGCTGCCGAGGAGGCAAAATGCGAAGATCTAGAAAAAGTGGTCATTAGTGGTGACCTAGAGAAGTTCTTTCAGGTAGGGGCTCAGTTGCCGCTTTAGGAGAAGGAGGAGTTGATCGAGTTTCTCAAAAAAAATATTGATGTATTTGCATGAGATGCCTGCGATGCTCCAGGGATTGATCCAGCCTTCATCTGTCACCATCTGAATGTCAACCCGTCCGTCACTCCCAAGAAGCAGCCACCCCGGCGCCCATCAAGAGAGCATGCCAATGCGATCAGGGACAAAGTGGCGAAGCTTAAGCGTACAGGGGCTATCAAAGAGGTTTTTTACCCCGAATGGTTGGCCAACACCGTGGTGGTCAGGAAGAAAAGTGGAAAATGGCGGGTTTATGTAGACTTCATGGACCTAAATAAAGCATGCCTAAAAGACCCGTTCCCCATGCCTCGGATAGACCAGCTGGTGGATGCAATAGTGAGCCATCCTCGGATGAGCTTCTTGGATGCCTTTCAAGGCTATCATCAAATACCACTAGCCCTGGAGGATTAGGAGAAGACAGCCTTCGTGACACCTATTGGGAACTACCATTACAAGATAATGCCATTCGGCCTGAAGAACGCGGGGTCCACCTATCAAAGGATGATGACGAGAATGTTCAAGCCGCAGTTAGGCAAGAGTATCGAGGTCTATGTTGACGATATGGTGGTGAAGAGTAAAGTGGTGTCCGAGCATCTAAGAGACCTCGACAGCACCTTCGATGTCATAAGGAGGCACAAGCTGCACCTAAACGCTTCCAAATGCTCATTTGGGGTGGGATCAGACAAGTTCTTAGGCTACATGGTTACTCATAGGGGAATAGAGGTTAACCCTGACTAGATCAAGCTATTAATGGTCTAAAACCACCGCAAAACGCCAAGGAGGTCCAAAGGCTTACTGGAAT
This sequence comes from Notholithocarpus densiflorus, assembly GCA_030021035.2. NCBI lineage: Eukaryota > Viridiplantae > Streptophyta > Magnoliopsida > Fagales > Fagaceae > Notholithocarpus > Notholithocarpus densiflorus. The sequence goes on along the minus strand of JARYZH020000090.1, from coordinate 9,258 downwards.
GATCGCAGCCCTAAATCGATTCATCTCCAGGTCGGCGGATAGATGCAGACCATTTTATCTCTTGATCAACAAGTGGAAAGGTGAGTGGTCCGAGGACTGTGTTGTGGCCTTCCAGCAACTCAAGGAGTACCTATCCCAGCCACCTATCATGTCCAGTCCTGAAGTCGATGAAGTCCTATACGCATATATTGCAGTGGCCCCTCATGTTGTGAGCTTGGTGCTAGTACGGGAGGACAATGGCCTTCAAAAGCCAGTCTATTACGTGAGCAAGTCGCTACATGAAGCGAAGGTCAGACCTTTGGAGAAAGCCATACTAGCTGTGGTCCATGCTACGCGAAAGCTTCCCCATTATTTCCAAACCCACACAGTGGTCGTTCTAACTCAACTACCCTTGAAGTCCGTACTTCGAACTGCTGATTACATTGGAAGGATTTCCATATGGAGCACAATTTTGGGAGTCTTTGACATCAAGTACATGCCTCGGACCTCCATAAAGGGCCAGATCCTAGCTGACTTGGTGGCCAAATTTACTGAACCACCAGTAGAAATAGTAGCACAGCAGCGAAACATGGATAAAAAATCGGTTGGGGTAATCTCTATGCCAGGACCCCTATGTTGGAAGGTGTACGTTGATAACGCAGCAAATCAAATGGGGTCCGGAGTGGGGCTAGTCCTAGTATCTCTTAAGAAGACTATCATAGAGAAATCCCTGAGACTTAGGTTCTCGGCCACAAATAACGAAGCCGAGTATGAAGCCTTGTTACAAGGAATGGCCATGGTGCAAAAAATGGGAGGAAAAGTAGTAGAGATGTTCTCAGACTCGAGATTGGTAGTGGGCCAGGTAAAGGGAGAGTTGGAAGCCAGAGATGCGAGAATGCAAGAGTACTTAAGCCAAGTCAAACACTTGCAATCAGATTTCGATCTCTTCAGTTTGTCACACGTCTCCAGAAGTGGAAACACCAACGCAGATTCATTGGCCACGCTTGCTACCTCCACGGTAGGGGGTCTGCCTCGAATTATTCTTGTCGAACATCTGGGTAGAGCAAATGAAGTGGCAAAAGGAAAAGTTTATATCCATCAAGTTAGAGTGGGTCCTAGTTGGATGGACCCTATAATGAGGTTCCTCAAAGATGATGTTCTGCCCGAGGAGAAGACGGAGGCTGAAAAAATACGAAAAAAAGCTCCTCGGTTCTGGTTGTCCAAAGACCACAAATTGTATAAGTGCTCTTATTCTAAGCCATATTTGCTGTGTATTCACCTGGAAGCATCAGAAGTACTGCTTAAAGAGTTGCATGGAGGGATCTATGAGAGTCACACAGGAGGAAGATCTCTGTTGCACCGAGCCATTACCTAGGAATATTGGTGGCCGGAGATGCAGAAGGAAGCCCTAGAGTATGTTAAGAAATGTGACCAATGCCAGAGGTTTGCCTCGAATATCCATCAGCCAGGAGGGGTTCTTAACCCTTTGTCCAGTCCATGGTCGTTCGCCCAATGGGGCCTGGATATTATAGGCACTTTCCCAAAGGCAGCAGAAAATAAGAGATATCTGTTGGTCGGCACAGATTACTTCACTAAATGGGTTAAAGCTGAGCCATTGGCCAACATCAGAGATGTGGATGCTAAGAAATTCATCTGGAGAAACATTGTTACACGATTCGGGGTTCCTCGTATCCTCATTTCAGATAATGGACTCCAATTTGATAGCAAAGCCTTCAGAAGATATTGTTGCGAACTAGGGATCACGAATAGGTACTCAACTCCAGCTTATCCTTAGGTAAATGGACAAGCTGAGGCTGTCAACAAAGTCATAGTCAATGGGCTTAAGAAGAGACTGGATGACACTAAGGGAAGATGGGTAGAAAAGCTGCCACACGTCTTATGGACTTACCGGACTACACCACGGCGGTCAACAGGGGAGACACCTTTTGCCATGACCTATGGGGCCGAGGCTATTATCCTTCTAGAGGCAAGCTTCCCAACGCTGAGGACGAACTCCTTCACTCTAAGCAGTAATGACGAACTACTAGGGAAGAGCCTAGATCTGATCAACGAATGAAGAGAAAAGGCAGTGATCCAGATGGTCTATTACCACCAGAAGCTCAAGCAGGGATATGATGCCAATGTGAAGTTGAGACCACTGGCTACAGGGGACTTAGTATTGAGGAAAGTTGTGGGCGCTGCCAAGAACCCATCCTGCGGAAAGCTAGGACCCAATTGGGAAGGACTATATCGAATTACTTTAGTAGCAGGAATAGATGCATACTACTTAGAAGACTTAGATGAAAAAGTGGTACCTTGTCCGTGGAATGTAAATAACCTGAAAAGGTATTATTATTAATAAAAGCACTCCTCTAATTCAAATTTTTAGTCTGTGATGGTTACGTGTCTTGTATTTTGGCAACTATCTGAGTACTAGACAAAACCAAGGTCTTGCATGGTCCTCAGACTCAAACCTATGGGGAAACTAGCTACTCTTATGAAAATCTAAGTACTAGACAGAACCAAGGTCTTGCATGATCCTCGGACTCAAACCTATGGGGAAACTAGCTACTCCTAGAAAAATCTAAGTACTAGACAGAACCAAGGTCTTGCATGGTCCTCGGACTCAAACCTATGGAGAAACTAGCTACTCCTAGAAAAATTTAAGTACTAGACAGAACCAAGGTCTTGCATGGTCCTCGAACTCAAACCTATGGAGAAACTAGCTACTCCCAGAAAAATCTAAGTACTAGACAGAACCAAGGTCTTGCATAGTCCTCGGACTCAAACCTATGGGGAAACTAGTTACTTCAAGAAAAATCTAAGTACTAGACAGAACCAAGGTCTTGCATGGTCCTCGAACTCAAACCTATAAGAAAACTAGCTACTTCAAGAAAAATCTAAGTACTAGACAGAACCAAGGTCTTGCATGGTTGGCCTGAGCGTTAAACAGATTACAGGTGTTGTGTGACTCCTCGGACCACAACCTCTGAGGAAATTAACGAGCTTGAGCATTCATTTGAGTTATAAATACAGCCAAGGGGGATTCTGGCACCTCGGACCACTTGCCCTTTCCTCATTCGATAAAGATGTAAACAAACGCAAGCCCATGAGCATCACTTATGGCCCTTTGAGGTACATTGAACTTAACTCCCCTACATAGTCAATAGCTAATTGTTTCCTTGAGGTCAGTAAATTTTTAGAACATACCAAGGAATACCTTCACACATTGTGCTGTGACATTTAATCTTAGGGTTTAAAGGTTTATCTTTATAAGTGCTACACGCTTAGCATTTTTTACCCATTATGATAACCAATTCGTGAGGTATAGGATTCATGTTATAAGGTATTGCCTTTTATAGTCTATTCAGCAAAAGCAAGTCGTAGTAATAAGGTGGCTCAATTGTTAATCAAAGTCTAGGTGGAAATTATCATTATGGACTTTACATTTTTTGGCTGCCACTTCAAAAATGGAAAATAAGTCACACTGTTGAGAGTGTTTGCTTAATAATCAAAGCACAAGTTATGTAAATAGCGAAACCCATCATGGAAACAATTAACACATGAAAAGGGAATTGTATACATTCAATCCAAGTGTTTCATTACAGCAGTTCAGATATTTAAAAAAAAAACATGAGGCAAGAGCACAACAAAGGCTGCCTATTTTTTCAACTTGATCTTCTTTCCCCCCTTGGGAAGCTGGTCTGAAGCGGCCTCAAGGTCCTTAGAGCTCTCACCTGGGGGAATAGCCTGCAGAGGCACCACAAGGAGAGCTGTCTCCTCGGCTTGAGGGGCCTGGGCATCAGCTGAGGGCTTTGCAGCGTCCTGGGGTGCTTCCTGGTTAGGGCCTTTGTCTGTTTCAGTTACCCTAGAAGGCTCAGCTTCCTTGGCAGGCTCGTCAAGAGTAGGTGCAGCAAGAGCAACGTCAGGATGGCCTGCCTCAACCACCTCGGGAGAAGTACCAACCTCAGAGCTAGGAGGGCCTGGCTCTCGGATGGCAGGAAGGTAATATACATTCTCTACCTTCCAAAGATCGGATGACGCCTCAACCCCAGCTTGTTCAAGGGCTTCATTCCAAACCTGGGAACAATAGAGCCTACATACCCCAGGTACTTGAGCCTTAAGAGTGGCCTAGGTCTCATCCATTCCCAAGGCGTAAGCCTCCTCCTCGGTTTTCTCCTTGGAGCTCTCGGCCTCTGTCCTGGCAAACTCTGCCTCCGCCTTAGTCCTCAAGGCTTCATCCCTGGCCCACTCCGAGATGTTCTTAGCCCCCTCTGCCTCGGCCAGCTTTTTCTTTAGATCAGTGATTTGCTCTTTGGCAATCTTCAGCTAATCCTCAGTTTCGAGAAGGTACCTCGTCTGGTCCTCGGCCTGTTTTTGAGCGCCACCTAGGCCTAACTCAACGCTATCTCTTACCCTTGTCATCTCCTTTAGATCCTCCCTCGCTTTCAAGAGATCGGCCTCGGAGTTTTTAAGGGTCCGCGTAGCATCCAAGCGCTTGTCATGCTCGAGCTCCAGGGCCCTGCCTTGGTCGTTGGCTGCCTCTTCTAATCTATAAATGGCCTGGACAGCCTGCCAATTGAAACAGGCACCTGGTAAGTAGGAAACCAAGGAACAAAAATCAACGGAATCACAAGTGTTAGAAGTCTTACCATGCCCAAGTACCTCTTGCTGCTGAGGAAGACCTCCTGCCTCCTCAAATTCCCCAACTCGGCCATATCAGCGGGAAGTAGCAGGGACCTCTCCAATGCATCGGCCACATAGGTGCCTTCACCCCCTCGGAAGTTCCTGAGGGATGCAAGAAGCCAGGCCTGGGGCTCGGGCTGAGTGGCGACTTCTTTTTCCTGGCTTTGGTGCCTGATTTTTAATTGTTTTGAAGCTCGTAAGGCTTCATCTTCCTCTCGAGAGGGGCGAGATCTCCCCCCATCCATGGGCTCTTTGCCTTTGGAACCCCTTTTCCTTTTCGGATCGGCGGGCTCGGGTCGAGGAGGCAGAGTCGACTGAGGAGGAAGAGGAAGTTTGGACCGTGGAGATGATGGTTGTAATTGGGTGGAAGAAGATCTGGTCTAAGCAGGCTGAGGCTTGGGTGGAGGAAGAGGAGGTTTGGACTGTGGCTTCCTCTGCGCGTCCTTCCCCGGTTGGCCCTCAATTAGGTCAAGTAAGCTGGTTGAGAGTTTTCTCTTAAAACCTATTTTAGCCTGAGAAGAAGTTCCTACTGATAGGAGATCTGCTTCAGTTAAACTGGGGTCGCCCAAGTCACTGGATCGACTCTCAGATAGACTAACTTGGTCAAATACGCCAAATTCATCCTCGGACGGACCCAAATTAGTGGCCTCTTCTTCACTTTCCACTCTTCCTCCCTTGACCTCTACAGCTTGATGGGATGAGGAAGGGCCTGCCAATGGAACGTCCTCTAGGGCTAGAGATCCTTCGGGAAGTAAGAACCCGTGATCTGCTACGGTGATTCTGTGAAGCCGAGGATCTTTAGCTCTGATCACGTACTTCGAAGCCTAGAATGATTTCTGAATGGGATAGTACCCGAGGATCTTGTGAGCAGCTCTGACTTGGTTGTCAGTTTCGTTCACAAAGACTTCCGCCTTAAGAATGGTTCCCAAATCTTCCCGGTTGACCAGATGAAAGTGTTTTTCAAAGGCGTGGGGATCTGCAAAAAAGAAAGCATATTCATGTTAGCAACCGAACAATGCAAACTATGATGACACAAAAGATTAACCCTCTCCTACTCTGAATACCCCACCTGGTTCCCCCTCCACTGTCGGACAAGGAAAGCAGTCGTGCCACTCCCTAGACATGATGAGAAAGTCCTTATTTAATCCCTTGTTGGATTCAGGGAGGCACTGAATAAGTCGAACGTTATCATCCCTTGTCTTCATATAATAGGATTTACCTCTTAGGTGTTGGAGGTTGTAGCACCAGTTTACATCGTGATGGGTTAACCTCAACCCCATTTTCTCGTTTAAGGCATCCACACAACCCAGGATCCTAAACATGTTGACGGCGCACTAGGTGGGAGCTAATCGAAAATGCCTAAGGTAGTCCCTCATCACCAGCCCCATAGAGATTCTCATACCACCTTCAATAAAGGCGATTATGGGAATCACTACTTCACCATCTTGCTTCCTAAAATAACACTCCCTTTCTTCACAGTATCTCAAGTCTACGTTACTAGGTATCCTATAATTGGCGATGAATTTCTCCATTGCCTCTTCGAACTCATCCAACTTTTTTAACTTACCCATCCCTAGAAACGGCTAAAAGGCTTAGGGAAGGACAAAAGAAAGAGAGGAATAAGGGGAAAGGAAACTTAGAAGAGAGAAAGCATGAGTTAGAGAGATAAGAAGACTTACAGAAATGAGGAAAAGCTCTTCGGACAGGCCTTTTATGCTGAAAAGAAACGTGAGTTTGACTGGAGATTTAACCGAACTTAGGATATGTGCGCAAGAACTCTTGAATGTAAAAGTAAAGAGGCAATCGGTTCAAATGGGCATTTATACCTTCGATTAAAAATAACCTTGCGGGTTTTCCCGCCCATAAAGTTAAAGAAATCTCTACTGTTTGATTACCATCACACCGTTGAATGTGGGGAGCATAGAGCCGCCAGAATTTAATGAGAGTGCGCTCCGTATACCGAAGCGCCAGGAACGTGCCTTGGACAAGCAAAAAGGCTCTGGCACTGATGGAAGACAAGACTTGACAAGCCATGAATAAAGGCCGAGGACACCAAAATCCTCTCTCCGTCCGAGGAGCCGGACAGCAGGATTTTGAGGGGCTATTATAGGGTCAAAGAATTTGGCCCCCGGCCCACTTTATACTAAGCCCAGGACCCACGCCGAGGAGGAAGAAAGGCCCGAGGACGAACGAAGAAAGTCCAAATTGCCAAGAAATATTGCCGAGGACAATCCTGTCCTCGGCAAACCGAGATCATAGAAGGGAAGAGCGGCATGCCATCAAAGGCAGCCTCCCAGAGCATTCCAAGAAAAAGGACAAGTACAGTGGGTCAGCCACGGGAGCATGGTGGAGGAGCAATTCCAGGAGAAACCGTCACCTCCACATCAAATGCCCACAACTACCAATCTAGCCGCATTAATGAGGAAATGACCCCTGAGCAGTGCTGCCTTGGTTGCTACAACTCATAGAAGGTTTGGGAAGGCGGCAAATGGGACAAGCACTCGAGTAGCGACCTGCATGATCAACAAATAGAGGGCCAAGATCAATTGAAAAATGATATATAATGTAAGAAACCCTCCAGGCAAGGGGGATCGAACATTGGAAATAGAAAAGACAGTAACAGTTTGTATGATCTTGAAAACATTTGTAACCAAGCATTGAAGAAACAATAAGAACAACAAGCTCCTCGGATGAAGCCCGGGGACAGAATTTCATACTTTAATCCACGTACTTGTTATTCAATCCACCCATAGCCCTGTCTAATTATTGTAACCCTCACTAAGGCCTAGTTCTTAAACCCATCCTCTCTAAATTTATTGTATTGGACTAATTGAGCTCGAGTCCACTCGCCTAATAGTAGAAGTGCCCAAACCCAGCCCGTACAACTGTGTTATATTACAACCTCATATCATTTATTGGAATTTTTTCTTTCACAACTGCTTTCACATCAACATTTTTTCTAGAAAAAAAGAAAAAGAAAAAAGAGAGAGAGGAAAACCCCAATTATCCTAGTTAAGAACAAGATGACGGGTTCTTAATAAATAAATAAAAATAAATTTATAAAATAAATAAATAAATAAATAAAAAAAAAAAAAGAACAAGATGGTGAAATCTGTTATCACTATCCCAACCAAATCAAATCTAATAATAATTTTCTTTCAATTTGGATAAGTTTGAGGTAAATTTCATTTAAATCTTTTAGTTTTGGATAAGTTGTTCAACTTTTCAAAGTAGATTAAAAGAAGAAAAAAAGTTAGGAGATCATTGGCTTAGTATTTTTACAAAGTTTGTAAATTACAATGGCATAAGTAAGTTGCCTACATTGATTTTTTCAAGGACTAAACCTTTTTTTTTTTTTTTAAAGAAGGTTTCAAGGACTAAACCTTTATCCAATAAAAAGCAGAAAACAGTCTAATACATTTACTCAATACTCAAAAGAAAAGGCACAAAGACAGCAATCAGAAGATTATAAACGGAAACATGATACACATGTAACTCACAGCATTCTCTCCTTTAAATTTTCATCGAAGTCCATTACAAATGTAACTAAATCAGTAAATACTAAAAAAACTGTTTTAGTATTTTTAAGTGTAATTCTTATTTTCTAAAAATACATGTGCATATGCCAAGATGCATCTCAATCTTCATCTCTGTAATTTCATTCTGTACCCAATGTTCATTTAATTGCTGTCAAGAATAGTAAAACTAAATAGAAAGGGGAAACAGTTAAAAGATACGGTATCAAAGTACATTGCAACATAGAATGTATGGAATATTATTGGATATTAACTTCTTGCCAGAAAAACAAAAACAAAAAATTATTGAATGTTAGTGGGTTAGCATGATAGATTGATAGGTTTCAAGCCAAGGGCTTGAAGCTTTATCTCAATGCTAGGGGGTATCTTCAAAATCACAGAATACCTCTCATACAAAGACCTCACAATAATGGTTACCAGAAAATTGTATACTTTCTCATACCTTAATGTCCCATGCAAAAAGAAAGAGTCTCCAGTGTCAATTAAATCAATGTGTCACTAAATAGCTTAATATATACCTTGTGTAGGTTGGACGTTGGAGATGGCAAAGATGTTGATCTCAAAGATTGCAAAAGATCAAGGCTTCGACAAGAATGCATTGAATATCTTGGACTGGTATGCTCCTCCTTTAATATGAAACCTTGTATCACAGTTCATAAATCATAAACCAAGATCAGAATGGAGTCAGATTATTACTATGGTTGGAACACCAACTTTGTATGTTCTGTGGAAATCAATTATATCAATAGCCATTAATGAGTCTACTGCATTTCAGAGTATCATGAAATACCATGATAGAAATAATATAAGTGCCGTTTTTTCTGGTTATTACTTAATTTTCTACAAGCAGGAAGCACTAAAACTCTACCTATAAGATAGCTTTATGTTTTGCATACTAAAAAACTGATGGGAATGAATTGACTTCAATTGGATTTTATATGCTCTTTAACACCTGCCCTACTGAAGCTTCCTAACTTCACCCACACTGTTTGTGGAAATGCATCATGAACAAGCAAGAAAGGGAATACTATGAATACATAATTGCTGAAGGGATGAT